>CM044965.1:15652455-15669655 GCA_024516035.1 Bactericera cockerelli
CAGGCTACCATCCCGATGATGATCAGAAATATCATCCGCATCAAACCCCGATGGGTCCAGGCCAAGATTTCTTGCCCTTTGACGATTACGGTTACCATCCCGATGACAAGGATCATCCCGATTACCCTCCAGGCTACCATCCCGATTACCCTCCAGGCTACCATCGTGGTAATCCTTCAAGCCCAAATCCAAACGAAAAGGATTATACCGATTACCCTCCAGGCCACCATCCTGGTAATCCTTCAAGCCCAAATCCAAACGAAAAGGACCATACCGATTACCCTCCAGGTTACAATCCCTTTGACGATTACGGTTACCATCCCGATTACCCTCCAGGCTACTATCCTGGTAATCCTTCAAGCCCATATCCAAACGAAAAGGACCATACCGATTACCCTCCAGGCTACCATCCTGGTAATCCTTCAAGCCCAAATCCAAACGAAAAGGATTATACCGATTTCACTCCAGGTTACCATCCCTTTGACGATTACAGTTACCATCCCGATTACCCTCCAGGCTACCATCGTGGTAATACTTCAAGCCCAAATCCAAATGACAAAGACCATACCGATTACCCTCCAGGCTACCATCACGATGACCCATACCACACTAGCACCGGTAAACCTGTCAGTAACACAACCAAACCAAATGCAATGGATAAATATTACCAGTGCTTTTGCTCGTCTGTGAAACAGAAGATGAACCGTTCTGTTCCTTGTGGTGAAATCGAAAAGAAAGAGCGAGAAGGGACATATTTTGGTGCCGTCCACAGTTTGGAAATACTTGAAAATTCGGGTTTACTATTCAATGACTCGCTCACCTTCTCAAAATTGGCGACGATCAGATTACAATGTAGCCGTGTATTTGCAACCGAGCTTATATTTACGTGTTGGTGTGATAAGATGAAACGTGAATTTGGGAGAGATCTACCCTGTTCTGAGATGATGGAGGACCCAAGCAGTCCTAGCCTAGAAGAGACTATTAAGAAGCATGGAATTGATATGGATAAGCCCTACATCAAATCGGAGGTTATCCTATTAATGACGCAGTGCTCTCTGCCGTCTTTCCTAAAGTATTGATCGATATAATTATATATATATCCATATATATACTCGAACGGCTGGACTAAAATAATTATATTGTATATTATTTCTTTTTACTTCAAATTTACTTATATTACAGGCCGATAAAACTAGTTTGGCCTAGAATAAACTATAGTTTATCCGGACGCCCTTAGGATAAACCAGTTTGTCCTAGGATATACTAGTTTATCCTGAAAAACAGTTTGGCCTGCAACATAAACTATTTTTCCTCTTCCAAAAGAAAAATACCTGCTTCCAGTTTGGTTCATTTTATTCCCGTTTGGTTAACTTTGGTTAGAAAGAAAAATACGGCAAATGTGAACCAATCACGAGGAAAGTCGTATTTTTCTTTCTAACCAAAAAAAATTTCCTGGTTAGGTTTCTTCCAAATATTTCCATTTTATTCCAAGGTCATTCGTGAAAGAAAATTGCGTTTGGTTACTTTAAAGATAAACAATGGACTTAACCTATAAAAGAACTGGAAGCAAGAATTTTCTACTTCCACTTTGGTTAACTTAGGAAGTGGAAATTTTTCCTCTTCCAAAAGAAAAATGACTTGCTTCCAGTTTGGTTCATTTTATTCCCGTTTGGTTAACTTTGGTTAGAAAGAAAAATACGGCAGAAGTATTGTGTCCATAATTGGCAGTGTATTTTACCTTTCGGTGTGTACTTTTTGTGCCTCAACGCCATATCCCATGTTTAAATCACTGAGATGATAAATATTATGATCTCAGTGGGTTAAATCAGTTAAATGCTGTTTTTCATTTGACAACACTGTTTTAAGATGTTTTTAAATCTTTTAATTTTCAATTTTTCAGTTAAAAAAAAAGTGTTTAATATTCAGAATTAAAAGTGATGTAAATTGGATTTATATCAAATCCATATTTTTTTAGTATATTAAATAACATACTGTACCTATCATTCATTGGTTTTGCAAGAAATTGATCATCAAAAGTTTAGACAAGCATTCCTTTAAGATCCTGACATTGTAGAAAACTTCTGAATATTTAATAGGACTGAAGTTATTGTGCAAAGAAAAGAAATATTAAAATAAGATGAAAATTGCTATCGAAGGATGTGCTCATGGCGAGCTGGAAAAAATATATGAAACTATCAAATTGATTGAAAAGAAAGAAAATTTCAGTGTGGACCTCTTGATTTGTTGTGGTGATTTTCAGTCCACAAGAAATGAAGAAGACTTAGCTTGCATGGCATGTCCTCCTAAGTACAGAGACATGTGCTCTTTCTACAAGTAAGTTTCAGCCCAGTTCAGATTGAGTGAAGTTAATTTGGGTAGCTGGTGTAATGTCCCTTGCAACTGCTAAGGTTTTATCATAATGAGATAGCTGACCCTTGTTCAAGAAAAAACTCTCCAAATCTCCCTCTCAATAGTCTCACAACGCACACTTATATTAGAGCAAATATTGATACCATAGGTTTCCTGGGTAGCATGGGTCAACTCTATGCACCTAGGAGGAGTTAGAATACAGAAATATGATCTAATACAACTAGTCTGTCTCTGTGGTGTACTGGCTCTGACTACTGCCCATAGTCCAGAGATCCTGATCACAATTCCTGGTTTGGGTCCAGAGATTCTGATCAGAATTAACAGAAAAATATCTTGCCTTTGAAAATGTGAATTTGACATTTACAGCCGAAACCCCCCTAGGTCAGGTTAATGTGTGTAGCTGGTACAATTCCCATTGAATGGAGGGTAGAAGCCCCATCCTTACTATATCAAATCGGAATTTAAATTAAATAAATAGTCTGGCTGGGGGACTTTAAACAGGGAGAAGACCAGTGTCTTGCTAGAGGACTATAAACAGAGAACAGACTAGCCAACCCTTACAAGCCAGGCTAGCTTGCAGTTTCTTAAGGGTTTAATGGCTTATAAAGAAAAGTCCAAGTCCTCACGATGGTTGATCGCACATAGAAATATGTGGTTCAGGACGAGCCAACTTTGAAATAAAGTTGGCTGAAGACCATCACTCACCGCTGGCTACAACAACAACATTAAATAAAATGAACCAATCACAATAGATCTAATTAGAAACCCTAGAACTAGGTCAGATAGTAATATTAATCTCAAGACCAATCAATTCAAAGGACCCCACACTAAAATATGGTCCTCTAAATTAAATAGATCAGTTTATGCAAATCTACTGCCTACTTACTGTGTGTTTTATCTCCTTTCAGATATTATTCTGGGGAAAAGCTTGCTCCTGTATTGACATTGTTTATTGGAGGCAATCATGAAGCATCCAGCTATCTTCAAGAGCTAGCTTATGGAGGATGGGTGGCTCCAAATATATTCTATCTTGGCTATGCAGGAGTTGTCAATATTGGAGGACTACGGATAGGTGGATTATCAGGGATACAGAAAGGTCAAGACTATTTGAAAGGACACTTTGAAAAAGCTCCCTACACAGAGCAAACCAAAAGATCCTGTTACCACATCAGAAATCTTGAAGTGTTTAGGTTGAAACAGGTATGTTAAAATTGTTTTAAAAAAATATTTTGTAGGTGATAATATGTTATGTAAGCCAGCCTCCGTGGCGTAACGGTTGTGACTACTGCCTGTAGTCCAGAGATCCTGAGTTCGATCCCCGGTCGGAGCAGATTTTTCACACAGAAAATTCTATTCCCTCTGTACATGTGAGGCGGCATTTCCGGCCCTACCCAGGCTGGGTGAGGTTAATGTGGGTAGCCGGTACGATTCCCGGTGAATGGAGGGTAAAACCCCCGTCCTAATCCAGGACGTTAAATCAAATAGAATCGTTGGCGTTAGGAAGGGCATCCAGCCCTAAAAAATGTGCCAAAACCAACCAACCTTAACCATGAGGTTGAACAACGTCGACCCTGCTCAAGCAGGATAAGACAGAGTAAAAGAAGAAGAAGAAGAAGAATATGGTATGTAAACTACTACATATCTTCCTTCTGAAAAAGCAATTTCTTCCTTATAGTCAAGTAAACATTTTGTAGAATTAGTGGTGGAAACTATGTACATAACCAAGGCCCATGCTATCAACAGTACATAATTATGCTCTACAAATTACAGGCATGAACACTACATATGAGTTCATGTGATCGCGGGCAGAGGAGACTATTATGTTTATCCTACGTATCAAGACATGACAAAGATTTGTGATGTAGGACAGAATGTACGTAATCAAGACCCATGCTGGCAACATTATTTAGGTTCTATGTATCAACACATGCACTACATATTTAAAAGCTTGCATGGTTGTGGTTGTGGGCATAGATGTCTAATTTTGTTTAGCCTATGTATATAGACTTGGCAGAAGTTGTATTATGGCAGGCATATGGCAGACAACGTTGTAAGCCTTAGAAAAATTGGTGTATATTGTGTCTACTTGACTGCTTCCTTAGTGTTTTTAAAATTAAAATTATAAAAAGAATAGCCAGCGTCGATGGCATGTTGAATACACCGGTTCCCTTCAGAACACCGAAGTTAAGCGACATCCAGCGAGGTTAAGACTTGGATGGGTGACCATTCAAATTCTAATTCTCGTGATGCTGGCTTTTCCCGGCCCCACTCAGGCTGGGTGAGGTCAATGTGAGTAGCAGGTTTGTGAGTTTCCTGCGAATGGAGGGTAAAACCCCCGTCGTGATATGACCATGGCAGTTGAAAACGACGTTAAACCCCACAAAAAAAAAAAAAAAAAAAAGATTACTATAATTATACTGATTTATCATAAATCCGTACTGGTTGTCAATCACAACATGACTTGCAATTGAAGTAAATTTGTTAATACTGACAAGCTTTTCAAAAATCTTGGGTATCACTGAGGCATTACAAACAGGTTGAAATGATCTGATATCATTCTTTTTTAAGCCAGAATAGGAATTATGTATGTGGTTTTCCATTTGTCAGGAAATATTCCAGTTTCTAAAGATTTATTGAATAGTAGAGTCAAAGGACCAGAGAGAAACTCTGCACATATAAAGAATAATGCTGAAATTTCATCCGGACCCGCCGCTGTCCGCTTCCTCAAATTAATTAATTCATGATTAACTTCATTTTGAGTTAATACTATTTTATTCAAACCAATCCAGTGATCCAACTGGAACTCAGCTGGAACTAACACTTCTCCTGAATATACTGATGCAAAGTTCTTAGCAAATAAATTAGCAAATTCATTGTTGTCACTTGCTACAGTATTATCAAGGAACATTATGCTTGGAAGATCATGCATCTGTTTTTTGTTCTTAACATGAGCCCAGAAGGATCTTGGATTGGTCATTAAGTATTTCTCAATGTCATCTAAGTACTTCTTGTGTAATGTGTGTATTAAAGTAGTACATCTCTTTCTCAAAGATAAAAATTCAGAATAATTTTCAAATGATTTTAATGATTTATAATTTTTATGTGCATCTTTTTTGTTAAAAATTAATTGTTTTAATTCCTGGTTAAAATATGGAGGAAATTTAATATTTTGTACTGATGTAAGAGGAACAAACGTAGATATTAATTAATGTAGTTTTTCAATAAAAATTTCAGTTGAAAGGTTAATATTTTGATTATGGAAATTATATGTCTAATCCGTTTTATGCATTTCTTCACAAATTTTAGAATAATCACCTTTTTTTAAAGTTACGATGACAAATATTCTTTTTAATGTAAGTATTGTTCCTGCGTTGTTCTTTATCTAAATAAAGAGTGAGGGCAAGCAGTGGTCTCAAAGGAGGATCAATAGGGCTCAAAGGATGATGACATTCAGAAACTGCTAAGGTGTCTAGATTACTACAAATAAGATTTAAAAAATGTTCGTCTACATTTTTGATGTAGTTATATTGATTCAAAGAATGTACATGAGTGACTTCTATAATATTATCTGTATTATCCTTAGCTATTCAGCGGGGAAACAATGCAAGTGTATTAGGCTCTTTACCTTCTGCTGAGCCAATGGAAGAAATATTCTATTTGTAAGAAGAAGTTGAGTTTTGTTAAATAAAGAGAGGAATGTAAATAACAGAAAAAAAGATAGAATGAATTTTATTTCAGCTCACTGCCACCATTAAACCTTCTACTCCTGATGCTGGCTGCACCATCATCTAACAAATCTTCATTGTACAACAGAGCTCAAATTAGGGGGGATAACTTGTGTCCATATTTGAGACACCTTGATGAGATAGACACAGGACGTGATGTTTCCATAAGTGCAAGTGTATTTTTTCTTATCACAGAATTCCAGAGTAAAAGTATTATTATGAGGGGAAAAAATACTCCGCCAATTATAGACACATTACTTCCTCGTGAATTGTAATAAAAAATTTCAACTTTTATTATGGCTAGAATTAGAAATATTGCACTGGGTGGGATTCGAACCAACGGATCCCTACGCTACATGGATTACCAGACTAGCGCATTAAGCACTTGACTACTAGTGCATGGTTTTTACTTAAAATATTTCATGTGTCAGAAATTAAAATATCACTTTTTTGTCTTCTCTACAGTTATCAGGCAAAATTGACATTATGTGTTCACACGACTGGCCTCAAGGGGTGTATCATTTTGGAAACATTACACAACTAGTAAAGCATAAACCCTACTTCAAGCAGGAGATGGAAGAAAACAGGCTAGGGAGCTCTGTTTGTGAGGAAGTGCTTAAGCAATTAAAACCCAGCTTTTGGTTTTCAGCACATTTGCACACAAAATTTTCTGCTGTTGTTCCTCATGTAAGTTTTTTTTGTTCTTCTTGTTACCCCTATTACTTATAGAAAGTATTATAATTTATCTCATAAAAGATATTCTATTTAAGATAGGTTTTTTTCTAGATGGCTTGAGAGATGGTAGTCTTGAAGATATCCTCAAAACCAGATCCTTAACAACAAGTTTAGTTCCAATCTGTAATGTAAGGTATGGAACAAAACATATTTATTACAATCAAAACATATTCCTTTTGTATTTCAGCCAGATGGGTCTTGTACAAAATTCCTTGCATTGGACAAGTGTTTGCCGAAGCGAAGATTTCTGCAAATCCTTGACATTGAAACCAAAACCAGTGAACCTCTGAAACTCTCATACGATCAGGAGTGGCTGGCTATCCTGTTTCTGACCAATCATTTGTTGAGTGTGAAGTCCACGTACAACTATCTCCCAGGACCAAACAATTCCAGTGAGAGGTAAGAATTCCTACATAGGGTAGTCTCAGTGGTGGTAATTACTATAGTTTGAACCACTGACATCCAAGTTACAAAGCTATTACTTAGAAAATCGAGTTACCATGACACTAATAATTTTATTCAATGATAATAATTTCATTTAATGGTTTGTCCCCAGGTACACCTTTACACCCACGCAACAAGAGCTGGATCTAATCGCCAACAAATTTGACTCCAACTTTACAATCCCTCAGAACTTCACCCCCACCGCCCCCGCCTACAACCCAAGCAACCCCTCCTCTAACCGCAATAAACAGGCGTCCTCCAAAGTGAACCCCATCACAACCCTCTTCTGCGAAACCCTCTCCATAGACGATCCTCTCGCTTTGGTGCTCGTCCAAACGACACCTCAGACACCCAAAGCAGGGTCCGATTCAGTGAGTGATACGTACTGCTCGTTTCAAAGTTCTACCCCATCCAGTCTTTCCACACCACACAGAAATCTACTATCTACTCCGTACAGTCAATCCGTACCAAACTCTGTGCGAAAGTTCAAGTTGAATTTACCCTCTCCGAAGAATATCTCTGACAGTAAGCTAGACGACTCACTCGAGGCCTCTGATGATTCTTCTTGTGTCCTATTGGAACTTTCCAATGATGAAAAAGGTTTGACAGCCGAAGAAGACTCAAAGCTGATGGCATCTGTGAAGCGGTTTACGCCTTACCGGTCGAAATTCGCGGCGAGTTCGGAAACGAAGCAATCAGTGGGATCACCACCAGCCTCGGCGTTACCGCGGCCGTTGTTCGATTCAACGGTTTCAGCGCTGGCTGCACCACTCAGTGAGACGTGTCCCTCGTCCAAACATCTGTTTGATTCACCTCTGAAAGATGATACAGCAAACCCGAAATCGGATTCTTCAATTTCTGATTGTGTTGTGATAGAAAATCGTTCTGAAACTCCTACTTCACTGCCAGATTCTGTGTTGAGTGATAAGGCAGTTGGAATCGAGGGAGAAAATATGGACAAGAATGAAGACAGTGTAACAAAACCTGCAGTGAAGAGGTTCAAGCGTAGGAATCAGTCCATCTACCAGACTCAGGATGATTGAGTGGTAGCTCTGTATTGTCTGGGTTTTTGTGATACAGATCCCTGAGTCCTATATTACATATTTTACCGACGTCAGTAGCTGGATCGATAAGGGGCGTACTCGTAACTGGAGGTGGGTGGTTCGAGTCCCAAGTTCAACAAAGATTTAGTAAAGCAAGTTTGAGTAGTAATTGTGACGTCACATTGTGATTCACACAAATATGATAAATATTTCGAAGTATTAGTTCAGATAATGACTTTAAGGCTCCTAAGAAACATGTTAAACCAGTCTGCTTACTAAAACGCTTATTGCCTATTTGAGTAAAAAGATACCCTTGGCTCTAGGGGTCACATTATGAAACAAGACTAAAGTTAATCTAAGCTTGACATGCCCTCAAGTTGAAGCGCACTATAGTCCGAGGACCTGGGACATATTAGCAAATGAAGGACAAAACCCCTGTTGTGATATAACTTTAGTTGTTAATAGCTATGAGAGATAGTTAAATTGTAAACTATGTAAGTACTGAACATAGATTATTTTTATTGAGTATTGAATATCAATATAAAATAATTTCTAACTTCTTTAAAATGAAGCTCTTATGGTTTTTGTGCCCACGTTGCCCACTGAATCAGTTCTAAGAATTAATCATGCCGGGAATCGAACCCGGAATATCTGCATTATGTTCATGTGATACCCATTAGCTTTAAAGTTGCTTCAAAGAAGTATTATTTTGCTGTACAAATCAATTTATTTTTACTCTTTTTAATTTGTTTTGGAAACAAGCAATAAAATCAAATTAAAATATTTATCGAACTACTTATTTAATTTTTGTGTTGTTACTTCTAATAAGGTCAGCATCCATGCTGTAACGGTTGTTGCGTCGCGTCGTCTGGAGATCCTGAGTTGAATGTTTTTCTTCGATTAATAAAAAAATGAAAAAATATATATTTAGTATATCTAGTCATGTAACCACTAATTCATCTCAAGTGAGTAGCAGGTTGAATATCCAAACAAACTCTCCTTGTGAGATTTAAAATAACCTGAAAATAAAAACTTTTAGGGAAAAATGTTTCCTACAAAAGTTGTTAGGGACTGTATTTACATTTTCGGATCTTCTTAAATATCAGAGTCAAATTATAATTAATTAAAAAAAATATAAATAGCCTATGTAAAACTATAATATACATACAAAATTTCATCAAAATCGGGTGTACCGTTCACGAGATATAAGCGTTTAAGAAAAAAGTTTGTGGTCAGGCGCATGGTCTCTTTCACCCAGAACCGCTAGTGTGAATTTGATTAATTTAAAATGGGACCATCTACAGAACGTCTCCTATATGTGAGCAAAATTTCATCAAAATCCGTCGAGTAGTTTCTGAGATTTGCGCGTTACAAGGAATAGAGTTAACAGACCGACACAAAACCAAAGTTGCTCAGGAGGTTATGAAACGTCCAGAAATATGAAAAAAAATTACTGCCCCGCTGGGAATCGAACCCAGGTCACCATGCGTACAATGCCTAGCGCGCTAACTCACTCTGCCACGGTGACTACTGATATGACCATGCAGTTGAAAGCGATGTTAAATTTTTGTTAAAAAAAACGCTTGCATACGAGTCTGCAACCATTGGGACATTTTCATCTTTACTATTCAAGGTCCAAAACCCAACTGACCAAATTTCGTATTGTGCGCATGACACATACCTTCTCTCTTCTCCCCCTCTACAATTCAATACTTCGCCATTGTGCGCATGACACACACTTTCCCTCTTCTCTCCCTTTACAATTCAATATTTCGTTACATATTTTCGTCACATAATTTTGGTTATGTGCCAGAGCAAAGACATGAAAATGTCAAAAAATGAAATCGGAGCAAAAAATATTTTTTTTTAAAAAAAACGAACACAATACTTCCGATTTCTAATATTAGAAATTTGTCGGAAATAAAAATGCCGTACCTCTGGAACGAAAGGCCAAATACAAAATCACCTCATGAAAAAAATGTTTCAATTTATTGTCAAGCCGCGTTTTTCTTTTGGATAAAAAAATCCAGGTTCGGTTTTTTCCAAATATTTCCATTTTCTTCCAAGTTTAGCTTCCCCACCATTCGTGATAGAATAATGCGTTTCTGTACTTTTAAATATAAACAATGGCAAAATGAAAACAACACGCAAATGAAGAAATGGAAGCAAGAATTTTACAAATCCATTTTGGTTAACCAAACTGGAAGAAGATTTCTCCTCTTTTCGTTTTCTTCCAAAAGAAAAATGACTTTCTTCCAATTTGTCTATTTTATTCCATTTGAATTCACTCTTACCCATTTCCTATTGTTGTATAATTGGTGCTTCACTTCCTAGAGTTAAGCTTAGTAGCCTTAAGATCATACCTCCTTGTAAAATCTGTGTCTGAATAAAATATAAACACACGCCTCTCTGCATCTGGTCGTGGTACAAGAAAGTACGTTGTTCCGTCTTTTTCTCTTAAACCTCATTCCTTATGGACCCCCATCAAAAGCGTGCAACAAAGTAACAAACTACTCGGCTACAAACAAGACATGGCTGGACGAGAACGGGATTCGTGAAGGAATGCAGGATCGACGAGATAATCATGGATAAAAACGCCCTCAGATAAGTACCCTAGCAATAGAATAAAATAAAATAGTCTAAAACCCAATCTAGTCAAGTAACCACTTATAATATTACTGAGTCAAAATGTCCCTAGTATCACTACCTAAAACCTCTAAAGTGTTTGAAACATTAAAAGAGCTGAACAACCATAAGAAACAGTTTCAGTGGTATCTTACTGCAAATGAGCTTGGTGACAAAAGCCAGGAGATCAAAGTAGCACACCTTAGGTGCTCACTTCCTGAACCCTTAAATGATCTGGTGGATAAACTGACAGGAACATTAACAGTGGATAAAATATATGATCACATTCAAGCTGAAGTAATCCCCAAAGACAATAAATGTTTTAATCAATACTGTTTTTTCAATCATGTTCAAAAAGAGGGACAGACATTCAATGAGTACTATTTTGAACTAGATCAGTTGGGAAGGAAATGTGAACTAGGTGAAAAATATGAAGAAGTTTTGAAAGCAAGGCTAGTATGTGGGTTGTGGGATCAAAGTCTTAAAGAAAGACTAATGAGGTCACCTGAGATGACTTTAAAAGAAATGAGAAACTATTGCAGGGTTACTGAGGATGCCAAACTAAAAGTTGAACAAATGGTGTCTATAGGAAATGAACAGAACCATTCAACAGCCGAGGTACATGTTCTTGAGTCCAATAAGAGATCAAGACATACCTGGCAAGCCAAGGTAAATGCTCATGAATCCAATAAGAGAACGAGACAAACCTGGCAAGGTGCACATGGGCATGCACAAACAAGAACCACAAAGAGTTCAGTGCAGACAGTGCAACCACAAAAGTTCAACTGTAGTAAGTGTGGAACCAACCACTTGCCTAGACAATGTCCCGCATTCAATAAACTTTGTTTGAATTGTTCTAAGCCAAACCATTTTGCAATCTCCTGCAGGTATCCAAGGTACACGTCCAATGGTCAACAGCAGCCTCAAAAGCGTCAGCAGACTCGAGTACATGGCCTCGAGCAGTGTGAGTTATCAAGTTCAAGGGCGTCAGCAGCAGATGAATGGACAGGAGACGTCAACACACTCTCAGTGGATTCAATTCGGGCTTGGGTCCAACGCTTCAAGATAGGAGGAGTGGATGTGGAGTTCAAGCTTGACACAGGAGCGGACATCAACGTAATACCAGAATCTGTTGCTGAGAGAATTCACCCTGATTGGAGATCCAAAGCGTCAAAGGAGGTCAACACTGTAGAAGCATATGGAGGTCACAAAATCCAAATCCTGGGTAACATACAGATCAAGATGAGGAAAAGTGAATTGAGTCACACCTTGACATTCTCTATAGTCAAAGATGGTAAGGGTATAATACCTATATTAGGGCGTGAGGCCTGTGTTGATCTGGGTTTAATAAAGAAGGTGGAAAACTTGGACCATGTTTTTAATTTGGATAAATTCTTGAATGAATATTCCGAGGTTTTTGAAGGCACTGGGGAATTTCCTCAAAAATATAAGATAATATTAGATAAGACACAAACCCCTACGTGTCAAGCCACACGAAGAGTGGCATACACTCTAATGGATAAATTGAAAGTAAAATTAGATGATTTAGTAAAAAATAAAATAATAGAACCAGTCACACAGCCTAAAAACTGGTGTAGTAATCTGGTTGTTAGACAAAAACCAAATGGTGATCTAAGGTTGTGCTTGGATCCCATAGATTTAAATAAGGCAATAAAAAGGGAGTACTATTTAATTCCAACATTGGAAGAAATAAAGACAAAGCTGATAGGAAAAACAATATTTTCAGTAGTAGACTTGAAAGATGGGTTCAATCAAATAAGCCTACACGAAGAGTCTAAAGACATTTGCACTTTCAACTCTCCATTGGGATATTTTAGATATCTCCGTGTTCCTTTTGGACTTGTCAGCAGCCCGGAAATTTTTATGAAGTATAACATAGAATGCTTCAGTGGCATTGATGATTTAGTCATTTATTTTGATGATATATTAATAGCTAGTCATGACCAAAAGAGTCATGTTGAAACATTGTCCAAGGTTTTTAAACGTGCAAAAGAACTTAATATCAAATTCAACAAGAATAAATTGCAATTAATGCAAAGTGAGATAGCATACTTGGGTCATATTTTCAATAAAGATGGCTGTAAGATTGATAAGGATAGAGTTAAGGCTATTGAAAACCTAAAAGAACCAAAGTCAGTAAAAGAATTGCAGTCTATGTTGGGGATGTATAACTACCTAAGAGAATTTGTTCCCAACATGTCTGAGATAACAGCCCCCCTGCGGGTGTTACTAAAAAAAGATGTTGCTTGGCACTGGAATGCTGACCAGCAATTGGCTTTTGACAAGCTCAAAGAAGCTATTGCTGGCTCCACAGTTCTGAAAAATTTTGATTTAAATAAAGATGTTGTCATTCAAACAGACAGCAGTCAGAATGGATTGGGTTGTTGTCTCCTTCAAGACGGTAAACCTATTGCTTTTGCATCTCGGAGTTTAACAGAGACAGAGAAAAAGTATGCTCAAATAGAAAAGGAAACCTTAGCGATCAAATTTGCTGTAAGAAAATTCCATAAATACATATGGGGTAGACGGATCACTGTGCAGAGTGACCATTTACCATTAGTGTCAATATTCAAGAAAAATATTTGTCAAATAGTATCAGATAGAATAGTCCGAATGAGACTTAGTCTTCTAAAATATGACTTAGATGTTAAATACTTACCTGGTAAGGACATGCTGATAGCAGATCATTTGTCTCGAAATTTTCCTGAAGAGTCTTATGATAATGAAATAGAAATAACTGACTTTGTACATAACATTTACAAAGTGGACAACCTTCTAAACTATGAGTTAATAAAGAAAGAGACTGAAGACAATCTAAGTCTAGCCAAAGTTATGAAATACTTAGTTGAAGGTTGGCCTCAGAGTAAATGTTATCTAGAAGATAATGAATTGATCAGGCATTTTTTCAAACTCAGAGAAGAACTCATATGTAATGATGGCATAATCTATTATCAGGACAGAATTGTGATTCCTAGTAAGCTAAAACAGCTAGCATTGTTCATGTTGCACTCTGGTCATTTGGGTATTTCTAAAACAATACTGAGAGCACAACAAACATATTACTGCGTGAACATGAACAATGATATTGAAGCCTATATAAAAAATTGTTTGACGTGTCAAGAAAACAGACCGTCTAAAATTAAAGAGCCATTATTACCTTATGAGATACCTGATCGGCCATTCCAAAGAATTTGTTTAGATATCATGAATTATAAAAATATTGATTACCTTGTAATTGTAGACAGCTTTAGCAAATGGATTGAGTGCCTCAAGCTTAAAAGTAAATCCTGTCATGAAGTGATTATAAAACTTAAAACTCTTTTTGCTACTTTTGGTATACCTGATATCATAGTAAGTGATAATTCACCATTCAATTCATATGAAATTAAATGTTTTGCAACTAGTTATAACATACAGTGGCGGACAAGCAGTCCACACTACCCCACTTCTAATGGGCAAAGTGAGAGAGCTGTAGGTATCTGTAAAGATCTACTTAGAAAAGCTGACAGCTTTAAGTTAGATTTTCAAGACCTCCTCATGGAATATCGTGCTACACCTATTGCTTCTATTGGTGTCTCCCCCAGTGAATTACTAATGGGAAGACTCATTAAAACTAAAGTCTTAATTAATCCCAAAAAATTAAGTCCTGTTGAAAACTTCAAACAACTCACAGAACAGGCAAAAAAGAAAATCAAAGTAAAACAGAACAAAGTAAAAGAACACTATAATAAAAGTAGCAGAATAGAATCTGAATTTACTCCTAATGAAAACATATTGCTTCATGACAAAAAGAAATGGGTCAGAGGTAAAATTGTTAGTAAAACCCAGTATCCTAGGTCATACAATGTTCAAACTGAAAATGGACAAATCTTGCGAAGGAATACTAGCGTATTAAAACACACGTCCATAGAGTTTAAAACTGGCAAGCAGGGACATTGTATGATTCCTGGAGCTGTGGGTGTGTCCTCTGGAGACAATTTTGATGACTTGTGGGAATCAAGACTAGTTAATAAAAATAATCCTCAATTTGCTCAGCCGTTAAAAATGCAAAGTGAGTTAAATAATTTCCCTGAAAGAGAGGAAAGTGAACTTGCATCCACATCAATAAATGATAAAACCATTGCTCAGAACCCCACAGAGTTAAATAATTCCCCTGAAAGAGAGGAAAGTGAACTTGCATCCACATCAATAGTTGATAAAACCATTGTTCAGAACCCCACACATAGGGTAGGCATATCAAGTGAAGAAGAAGAAGAGTTTGCAAACCCATTGAAAGGGTCCCAGGTAGAGGACCACACTTATTGCAAAACTCCTGCAAAGAAAGAGAATAGACCAAAAAGGGAAGTTAAAAAACCAGCAAAGTTTAAAGAATTTCAGTTGGGTTAATTAAATAAATTAAGTGCTAGTGAATGAACTACACCTCTAATGTAATAAGAAATAAATAAGCCAGATGTAGAGTCATATGTTATATGTGTCAATAGATAAAATTAATGTTCTATGTGTTAATAGTGTTTCATGTAACTGACAAATTAGAATACAGAGAACAAAATTTATGTTAATATAAGCTGAAAAATTGATAATAATTTATGTACCGTATCACATACCTAACAAAGAAAAGTAAATGTGAGTAACGAAGATTTTTAAAATTTTATTTAATTGTTACATAAATAGTACCTATATATATTTTTGGCTTTAATTTTTTTAAAACTATTTTACTATTGTTTGGTTATGTTTTTTATGTACAATACTATTACTAGTTTAAGTATTATTTGTTTATATGTATAATGTATACTGTACCATACCAAGTCTGAGGAGGCAGATAATGTGTATTTAGAAAACTGTTAACTTGCAAAATGCTAATTAATGTAAGCTGCATATTGTTTTATATTATTAAATCTTAATCCCAGGTGGATGGTGATAGCTTCCACTGAAAGGAAAACTTAAAGGGAAGGATGTTGTATAATTGGTGCTTCACTTCCTAGAGTTAAGCTTAGTAGCCTTAAGATCATACCTCCTTGTAAAATCTGTGTCTGAATAAAATATAAACACACGCCTCTCTGCATCTGGTCGTGGTACAAGAAAGTACGTTGTTCCGTCTTTTTCTCTTAAACCTCATTCCTTATGGACCCCCATCAAAAGCGTGCAACAAAGTAACAAACTACTCGGCTACAAACAAGACACCTATTGTTACCATAGAGCTGAAACACCCTGTATTTCATTTAGGATTTATCCTATATTTCTTTCGAACCAAAGTGGATTCATCTGGAATATAATGAACGAACTGGAAGAAAGTCATTTTTCTATTGGAAGAGGAAAAATCTTCTTCCAGTTTGGTTAACCAAAATGGATTTATAAAATTCTTGCTTCCATTGTTTTGTAGGATAAGTACATTGTTTATCTTTAAAAGTACCGAAAGGCATTTTTCTTTCCCGAATACTGGGGAAGCTAAACTGGAAATATTTGGATTAAAATGGAAATATTTGGAAATACCGAACCTGGAACAAAATTATCCAAAAGAAAAATACACCTTTTGTAAAAATACACCACCTTTAATTTGTATCGAGTGTAATTTTTACCCTATGCATTTTTTACCTTAATGGCTTGACAACTGACAACACTGTATTTTCAAATTTTAGAAGTTCGTTATTTTTTTGATTTTATTCAATTATTTTTATCAGTGTTTTAATTTTTAATGTTTGTTATAATGAAAATTTGAAATGTTTTGATTTTGTACCTACTCGCCTGAATTAAATACAAAATACTTTCTTTTTTAAAATAAATATCATTTATTAGTGTAAAAGGTGATTTTCTACTACATATTTCATAAACCCTGATAATCTGCTTTCAATAAAAATACCTATACCTACTGCTAAGTAAAAAAATAGTACCTACTGCTAAGTAAAAAAATAGTGATTGTTTATTTGCCACTACAGTCTTCTTAAAATGGGAGATGTGTGTGAAATCCTTGGTCTAGAAAAACCTCTATTTTATGATAGTAAATTTGATTGTACATTGCCTATGGAAACAGCACCATTTCCACACCATCAATATAGACAGAAAATTGATGACTACCAAGGTAGGTATGTACATATTATGTACAAGAAATTTTACCAACAGCTGCTTGCACTTGTTTTTTTTTCTTTAAAGGTTTCTAAGTTTAATTTATAATTTTTTTGTCAATTACACATGATCTTTGCTGAAAAGTTTGCAGCCCAAACTAGACAAAACTACCCTAAT
>CM044965.1:15669755-15857255 GCA_024516035.1 Bactericera cockerelli
AGAGAAAATGTTGAGAAATGGGTCTCTAATGTGAAGTGTCTTAGCACTGCTGCTGTTAAAGATCCTCAGTCTGCCTTCTGTGTCCTGATAAAATCCTTACAGTTTGAATGGTCATACATTCAAAGAATCGTTGAAAACTGTGATGATGACTATGTTCCACTCCGAGATGTGATTAGATCCAACTTCATTCCAGCAATGTTTGGGCGTGAAATTTCTCAAATAGAGCATGAGCTACTTACCTTACCAACCAGATTCGGTGGACTTGGTATTAACAATCCTGTGGATACCGCTGAAAATGCTTACCACACGTCAAAAGCAACAACAATGAAATTAGTTGAAAGTATTCAAAATGGAACAGATCTCAATTTAAAAGAACATCATGACCACTCTAAATTAAAACTATTGGAAGAAAAAAATAAACGGGAAGATAAATTCAAAAATAAGAGTGATGACATAATCAAGGCACTACCTGAAAAACAAAGGAGAAACATAACTAGAATTGTTGAAAATAAATGTTCTCAATGGTTAAATGTCATCCCTATTGCACAAGATCATTTTGATCTTTCGCCGACACAGTTCCGAGACGCACTATCAATGAGATATGGACATGAAGTGAATGGTTTACCCAGTAGTTGTGATGGATGTGGTCAACCAATGAATCTTACTCATGCATTGAACTGCAAGAAGGGAGGGTTAGTCAAACATGGACATGACTACATGCGAGATGAATGTGCTATGTTGGCTGACATGGCATGGAATGGTGTTATGATCGAACCAATAGTCAGAGACAGTGACATCCATCAAACAGCATTGATTGCAGACATCAAGGTTAATGACGTTTGGGAATCTGGGAAGCCTGCGTTTTTTGACAACCGCATTATTAATGCAGACGCAGCTTCTTATGCTTCCCAAAGTTGGACAAGTCTATCAAATAATGCAGCTGTCGAGAAACATAAAAAATATGATAGAGCAATTGAAGACATCAGAGGCTCATTTTCCCCCTTGATAATATCTGTGGATGGTGCCCTTCACTACGAATTCGATAGCTTCTTGAAAAAGATGGCAATCACATTATCTAACAAGTGGACAAAACCATACAGTAGAATTGTTAGTTGGGTTAAAACCAAGATACAAGTTGCATTGATTCGTGCTGTTTCTCTCAGATTGAGAGGGACAAGATACAAGTTGAGGAAGTATGAAGTTGAAGATGGATGTGGTGTGTTCCAAATTTAGACAAAGTTGGCATTGAAGATGGAATTGAATGTTCTTATTTTTAATAAATTATAATTTCCTTGTTTGAGAAAAAAAAAAAAATATATACCCCTTTTTGTGTCTGATTCAATTTGAACCAATAGAATTGAAGAAATGAGACCACAGCAGTGATGAAGTGGGCACAGAAAAACGAGAATTCCAGTTTGAGAAAGAGTATATTTGTCCTTGTGTAGAACACACCCTGGTTACAACTGGAAACAGAATTGATTTTTCAACACCCATGAGCAGCTGTTAGCCCTTGAACATTAAAATAAGATTTCCATTTGATTCCTTACTACAAACTAGAGTTTTTTTGTTCGGGTCTTGTTTGACCTACATAAATAAGATTTCATCGAATTATGTTATATAGTAAAGTTATAGTCTACCGTACCCCCTCTTGTATCTAATTCAATTTTTCATCAATAAAATTGAACGAGACCACAGCAGTGCTGAAGAGGGCATAGAAAAACGAGAATTCCAGTTTGAGAAAGAGTGAATTCGTCCATGTGTAGAACAGCTCTGGTTAAAACTGGAAACAGAATAGACTTTTTGCCTTTGCAGTTATTTCTAATATTAGTCTAGTATAAATATATGTTCTTATCCATTGCCACAACTGTTTAAGAAGTACTCCACCTTGATAACTTAGCTTTAACTACGTTTTAAACAATTTAATCTCTGAGCATTTTCATCATTTGTTTACTTTGAATGATAAAAATTAAATTTTCATATCGTGAATTCACACCCTCACTAATCACAGTAGCAGTCCCACTCTTGTTTATCCACCCACCATTATATTTACTACCTATTATTTGAAATTACAACAGCTCAATCGTTATTGTGATAACCACTCTAAGGGTGAAATAAAAAATACAAAATAGAGAGCCCAAGTCATTGCTTAGCATTGGCTTTCCCCATCTAAGACAGTACCCAAATCGAGACTTAGCGCAACAGGGCATTACAAAAACGTCTATTCATTTCGCCCTTAGAGTTAGCTGGGTTCATAGTACTATTCCCCCTTCGCGTCTGACGCTATGACTGGGGACCAAAGAAGCCAGCATGTGTCTCGTAATGCATCTAGCAAATTCATCCCATCAAAAAAAAAAAAAAATAATAATAAGAAGAAGAAGAAGTGGTCTGTGGTTGGTCGTGAGACTCATCCGCGATACGCAAAGTTGAGAATTGTACCATAGAATAGATTATATCTAGTTTAAACTCATGAGGTAAAACTGAAAAGTCCCTAACTCCAGGAGGTAATAAAAGGTTAAAGGTAAGAGCCAGAACCTGTTAATCCGGGATCCCTCTGCACAATGATTCATGCTCTACTCTTTCTTTAGAAACCAATGAGATAGCAACTCTTTGCAACACTTACCATTTAAAATTCAATACATATGTTGCAATTATTGCACTCAGTGGGATCCCAGCTTTAAGACTTCATCCTCATGTATTTTTTTTTTTTTTTTTTTTTTTTTTAATTTCTGTTTACACGCATATTATATGCAATTACGTAAACAGGTAACTGGATTTTAAATTTTAAAAATATTACAGGGGAAAATATAAAGCCTCTTTACACATTTCTTTAAATGGGGTAATAATATTACTATGGTCTAAAGTAGAGGAATGTGTGTTGTAAGTTATGAGGGAGGAAATCAATGGAGAGTCGAGGTATATGTTAACAAACGGTTCCCTCATCAGGTGTCCCAGCACCAGCTGGACCAGCAACACCACCACCACCAGCAGCAACACAAGTCCTCCCCGCACCACCTCCCCCAGCACCCCCCCGCACACATGGTGGTGCCCCAGCCGCCGCCTCCACAGCACGCCCCCCCGCCCCAGGCTGTGGTGGAAATGGCACCCCCACCTCCACCCGGCACAGCCTCCTCGGGCCCCGAGGAGGTGAACGGAGAGACGGAGGAGGAGTGGCAGGAGAGAAATGGGTGAACCCGCTGCTGCTCTTCCGGAAGGAGGAGAGGTGGAGTATGAGGAGGAGGAAGAGGAGCAGGAGGGGGAGGAGACAGAAGCGTACGAGGGAGATGAAGAGGTGAGTGGTGTGCATTATGTTAATCTTGAAATCTGAGCTATAATTATACCAGTAAAAATATTTTTTTTTAAGCTTTTCAATTTATTTACTTGATTGAATATATGTACATTACAGGATTTTGTTGTTAAAAGGTTCAACGTTTGCCTATAACAGGGCTCGATTTGAGGCGCCCGCCAGGCTTTGGCGAAAATTTATTTTTTCTTTTCGATTTCTAAAAATTTGTTTTTTTGTCGACTAATTATGTTTCAAAAAGCTGTACGAAGCTACCTACTTTTCAAATAAATAATATAAAAAAATGGTGTGTGAGTTTATTTTTTAGTACATTGTTAGGTACTATGCATGGCACAGTGTATCTTTCCCCTGAAAATCGGCTGTTGCGCCCGCGGTTGTTTTGCCTGGATTGAAAGCGCCCACATTTTGAAAAGTGTGCCGACCCTGGCCTATAACATTGCCGCCAACTCATTATAGAAGGAAATATAAGTCATGACAGGGCAGAAAAATAGACTTCATAAATATTATAAAATAATAATAGACAATTATTTACGCCGACTGATTCGGACTACTGAGTCCCATAAATTCCAGCAGGTGTTCTAGTGCCATAGTTATGTGATTAAAGTCCATATATAGGGTAGGAATCAAACTAACAGGACGATATGCTACCGAGATCACCAGAAGTTACAACCATCGATGACCATAATTTGTGATTGATACTTGGAATTATAAGTTGGTATTATTTAATGTAAAAAAATAATTCTATTTATATTTTGAAACGTAATGGTATAAAGACTCTTTGTTTATGTAATAAAAAATTTAAACCTTCTCCAGGTGGTACAAAATACCGAGACCACCCACTATCCGTCGGACACCTACCCGAGTGGAGATGCTGCTGTCATCAGTACTCCTAACTTGTCAGCTGCCCTTGAGCAGATCACCCACTCTAGTCCCTCCTCCGGCGGCGGCGGTGACCCTGCTGTCCCACCCTCCTCCTCTTCAGTTACCACCGAACCTCCTGGTGACTCCGAGGTGACGCCCTCTGCTGACAGAACCCTGGCTGAGCCCACCCACGAGGTGGTGGTTCTACCAGTTGCCCCGGCCCCGGCGGCTATGGTCACTCCAGAGCCTGCCAAAACCTGGGCGAGTCTGCTGAAGAAGTCAACCAGTGCGACGGTGGGAGGGGATCAGAAGCTATCCTCCTCAAGTCCCGGCAGTGTGTCGCTAAGTAAGCCGTGTGCCCGCGTGGAGCCAATGAATAATTATCAGTCTGCCCCCGCTTCGGCAACCAGCGCCACAGCAGCGAGCAATGTCACCAGCACACCCTACACCGGCAGTCGCTACTACAGCAACTCGAACGCGAACAACAATGGACAGTACCCGAGAAACAACAGACAGTACTACAATAATGATGATGGGTCCAGCCAGAATTTAGGAAGTGAGTATGCTTCATATTGATTTTTTTCCCCTCGTTTATTATTTTAGGAGTTGTTTATGTTTTATGATTACTTTTTTTCCAAGTGTATATTTTATAGATGAGAAAATATATTTGAGTTCAGTAGTAAAAATCGAAAAAGGGCTTAAAAAAAAGGGCTGGTTGATATTTTTTTCATTAAAACCTATCGAGTGGGGCATTGAATGAAAGGTCTCGATGTCCTCATACTTGATGAAACATTTATAATGTGATAGTTGAATCTGTGTGAGGTTTACAGTTCACAGAACCACTAGTTCTAGAATAAGCCGGACCCTCTAATCGTTCTTCGACTTGAGGGAGGGTCTCGCTTGTTATCTTACCTTCTTTTAAACATGATTAACCAAAGATTTTTTTTCAATCAAAAGGGTAAGTACTATTAGCCAGGATTTTGATCAATTTTTTTTTAAAAATAATGACAACATAATGCTGGCTGATTTTAGCTGTTGTTGGTGTAACCAGCTATTCTTATATAATTTCTGTACCCACATGGAGTCAGCAGACTGAAGTACTATCATTGAGTTTCTTCTGTCAGCGTTACACCTGTGGTACAGCAATGATCACACTATACAGGGTGAGAACACTCAACTGTTCTAGTTGTGTTCTCCTCTGCGTGTGCTCTATGTTCCCTGAGGAGTTGATGCAGGCTTTGGTTCTTCATAATGAAGAGCCTCAAATGATCTGGATCTTAGTTGGGGAACATACATAAATATGTTATAGATTATAGGCTATTGAATATTAATTTTACTATCTTTAGATCTGTTATTGCCTCCAAGTATGAATTAACAATCTATCTTAAAAACTAAAAATATATGACTTATCATCAATGGATCCTATTGCCAGGCAAACTAATAAACAGTTGCCAGGAATTAGTAGTTTTGTGTTTCTACGATTTCGTTACAAGCAAATTGGATTCAAATGAAATGGCCTTGTAATTTTTTTCTACAAAATGATATCATTTAACTTTCCCAGGAAAAACTTCTTCTTCTTTTGTCTGCAAATTGGATTCAAATGGCCTTGTAATTTTTTTCTACAAAATGATATCATTTAACTTTCGCAGGAAAAACTTCTTTTTCTTTTGTCTGCAAATTGGATTCAAATGGCTTTGTAGTTTTTTTTCTACAAAATGAGATCATTTAACTTTCCCAGGAAAAACTACTTTTTCTTTACTCTGATCATTTAGAATTTTCCGTTTTTTTATTTATTTAGAAACTCTTTATTAGTAGAACATGTATACAGACAAATAATGGTAAAAATTAAATATAAAAATTGACAATATTAATAATATAAACAAGAGAAAAAAATTAAACAAAATATAAAACTGTTGGCATAATGGGACTACCTGTCTTGCGCTGACAGTCTAAATAAAGCACTACTTGTACTTATATACATATGTCCTAACTAAAGGGCGGGGTTATTGGCTATGGCAATCTCTTCCACCCAACCCTTTTGACGATTTTGTTGAATTTCCGTCCTCGACAGAGCTGCTCCTCAACACGCGTCTGGACCACAAGGGCATCTCCCTCATGCCGCGCGGTCTCATCAACAAATCCAACTACTGCTACATCAACGCCACCTTGCAGGCTCTCATCGCGTGTCCACC
This sequence comes from Bactericera cockerelli, assembly GCA_024516035.1. Taxonomy (NCBI): domain Eukaryota; kingdom Metazoa; phylum Arthropoda; class Insecta; order Hemiptera; family Triozidae; genus Bactericera; species Bactericera cockerelli. The sequence goes on from CM044965.1 coordinate 15,676,110, forward strand.
CTTCTACAATCTGCTCCGCGCCATCAACAAGCAGCGCAACGGAGGCTACTACCAGAACCGCAACCATTACAACAACAACAACAACGCCGCAGCCACCAGTGAAGCGTCGTCAAACACTCCCATCTTCAATGCCATGTAAGTGATGAGCGCGTTTGACACGATAATTGCATGTTATCTAAATGGCTGTATCATTATTCGAACCTTTTATTTTTAATGTAATAATGTAATCTTAAATTTAATTTAATTAATCTTCTTAAATTAAAATAATCCTCTTCTTCTTTCACTTTGCCTTCTCCCAAACCTACTTGGGGTCTGCAATGTTCAAGTGTACATCTAGTACTAGATGTACAGTACATATACAGGGTCTTCATAAAGTCTCACCCAGGCCTAGGTTTCTCGAAAACGACTCAGAATATCAAAAAACGCAAAAACCCGTATTCCTTTATATTTAAGGGGGTTGATTTTCAGCCAATTTTTTTTTGCCTACAAGGCCCCAGTCAGGCTGGGCATGGACCAACTTTAAAATCTTAAATAGAATGGTATGTCTTGTGGCATATTGTTTTAAAGGTGTTATTGAGAAAAGTTCATTACAATAAATTTCAGTGTGCTAAGACTTACCGTTCTCGAGATACAGGGTCGGACGTCCTGCGTAATATCGATATATTTTCACCTATAACTCGATAACCGTAAATTAGGGAGAAAATTTTTCTTGTTAATAATAACTCCTTATGATGAGACTTTTCGAACAAGTTATAACTTGACATACTCTGTTGATGTTAGTTTCTGGTCGGTTTCGTCAGCCAGCCGGACGAACAGTCGAAAAAGATTTAACGAGAAACAAATAAAATTTTAACTTGTTCGAAAGTTCTTGCTATAAGGAGTTATTATTATTATTAAGAAAAAATTTCTCCATAATTTACGGTTAACGAGTTATAGGTCAAAATATAGGGATATTACGCAGGATGTCCGACCCTGTATCTCAAGAACGGTAAGTCGTAGCACACTGAAATTTATTGTAATGAACTTTTCTCAATAAGACCTTTAAAACAATATGCCACAAGACATACCATTCTATTTAAGATTTTAAAGTTGGTCCGTGCCCAGCCTGACTTGGGCCGTGTAGGCAAAAAAAAATTGGCTGAAAATCAATCCCCCTAAATATAAAGGAATACGGGTTTTTGCGTTTTTTGATATTCTGAGTCGTTTTCGAGAAACCTAGGCCTGGGTGAGACTTTATGAAGACCCTGTATATCGGAACATACCTAGATAGCTGTTTCGAGCTTATTTTCTCTCATCGGGTAAAAAAGTTCTGAATATCCATGCCGTCAACTAACCTCTCTATTGTGTTGCGTCATTACTAATAACTATTATCTCTTGTTTTCTCCCCGGCCCGGCTCAGGCTGCAGCTAGCCGGCGAGTTCCAGTACCTGCAGCTGACGCCCGGCACCAACAGCGGGGCGGGGCTCCGCTCCCGGGAGCTGGGTGGTGGCGGGGGGGGGCGTCGTGGCGGAGGCGGCAATGACGACGCGGACCTCAAGCTGGGCACGCCCTTCACGCCCACCTACGTGTACCAGATCCTGGCCAGCATCAAGAGTGACTCGGCGTTCAATGTGGAGGGGCGCCAGGAGGATGCGGAAGAGTTTCTCACCTTCTGCTCAACGGACTCAACGATGAGATGCTCGAGGTGAACCAAAAAAAAAAAAATCCAAACAAATTTTAAGAAATATTTTTAAAATTTTAAGATAATTTCAACAAACTACACATACACCATACACTACACACTGTACATGGAAGGAGCCCAGAACACTGGTTCTGGGCGTCGAAAGGGTTCACCCATATCATTCCTTCCACCACCAGGACATCACACATGGACTCGGAAAGTAACTCATCCGTTTACATTTCCGGACCTAATAGCCCAAGTGTCACTTCTCGCCCATCAGAAGGGGGGGGGGCATACTACGGGATGGGCAGGCTACAACACAGACCACAAGCGTCTACAGTAGTTCCTGTTTCATGGCTACAAAATAAAAAAGGCTGTGAAAATCAAACACACTTGTAACTCAAATCACGAACCTCCAGGTTAAGAGTCCACTAGAAGGCCAAGGAAATTTATTCCTTGTCACTTTGACAAGTGAAATTTTAAAGTATCCTCTAAGCTACAGGACATCTCAAGGGACTGGAATATCTAGGTTTCTCTTGTAACAAAGACATTTTCCCTTATAAAGAGGTAAATAAAAGGGTTGGGTGGAAGAGATTGCCACCAGCAATAACCCCGCCCTTTACATAGGACATTAGTGTTATTTTCTTTTTTACTTATTTATTTTCTCATTTGTTTGTTTTTTCTTAATTTTATACTGTTAACATTGTACTCTGTCCTCCTAATAAAGCATAATATAATAATAATAAATTTGACCTGGCAACCGTTCTCTTTTCTCTCTCTCTCTTAAATCCAGTACTCGTATTTGTAGATTTCTCTTAAATCCATTACTCGTATATCCAGGTTCGATTGTATAACAGAAAATTCCGTGTTTTTTCTTTCCTCAGCTCATCAAAGGCCAGACCAAGGAGGGAGAGGCCAGCGACAGTGGCGCGGGTAAGCCCGGGACCGCCAAAGTGTCAGGCGCCCGGGCCACGGGGTTAAGCAACGGGGAGCTGAACGGAGACCCGGCGGGTGGTGACGGGGACGACGGAGACTGGAAGGTGAGAGCTGTGGAAGTTTTTGCAACGTTAGACATCCCAATATCTTTAATTAGACTTAGTTTAGATTTAAGAATTAATATTGTGAACATACTATGTATATTATACACAAAAAATATATTGATTGATAGGAGCATCAAAATTTCTTATGGTCGGGTCGAGTTGCGTCTGCCAGGTCTCTGCTCATGAATACTAATACACGGAAGTAGGGACCTTGAAGGCGCATCTCAACCCGGCCATTAATAATAATAATATCGCCTTATTTAAACTGCCCGATTAGTACTATTATAGTCCCATTATTCCAGCAGTAAGCCCAAGACATATAATTATGTGGTAAAGATCCCAAATGGGAGGATAACTTGTCATGTCCCGGCTGGGTTTCGAACCCACAACCTCTGGAATCTCTGGATTCACAGAGTGCCGCCTTTACCACTGAGCTACCGGGACAGACACGGAAGCAGGGACCTTGAAGGCGCATCTCAACCCGGCCATTAATGGTCTCTTACTAGCTGGAAAAAAAAAAAAAAAAAAAAAAAAAATGTGCCAAAACCAATCAACCTCAACCATGAGGTTGAACAACGTCGACCCTGCTTGAGCGGGATAAGACAGAGTAAAAGAAGAAGACTAGCTGGAAGATTTTTCAAGGATTTAATTCTTATACTTGAAAAGTAAGTAAGTAAGTAAGTAAGTATATATTTTATTTAGAGTGCATTACAATACAGGTGTTGGCTTTACAAAAGTTAGCCAGCACCCAATTACATAGTATACACTATAGAAGAAATAACAAGAATAAAAAAGTTAAAAAAAGAAAGGATAATGATGATAATAATAAAAAAAATTAAAAAAAAAAAAAAAAAAAAAAGAGTGGAATGTAACGACAGTTGTTTCACATCAAAGTATTATTTAAAAGAAAAGTCTGGGTTAAGAAAAATTGGGATTACATATATTTGTCTCACCTCTTCTTTTACTTTGTCTTATCCCGCTTGAGGAGGGTCGACGTTGTTCAACTTCATGATTGAGGTTGGTTGGTTGGTTTTGGCACATTTTTTACGGCACATGGCACATATTTGTCTCACCTAATCCCAGAAAATCCGAAAATGGTCTATTAGATGTAACACTGTTAAACTTTTACAGATAATGTTAAGTGACCTTAGCGGCGTTGTAGGTGACAACAATAAAGGCTTCAGTTGACTGGAGCTGACCAAGGATTGTAAGTACAAGTGATGTGTGGTGCTGTATTTCATTCTTGTTTCTCATTTTATCTCCCCAGGAGGTGACCAAGGAGTCTAATTCTTGTTTTTTATAATTGTAGTCTAATTCTTGACGTATTTCATTCTTGTTTCTTATTTTATCTCCCCAGGAGGTGACGTATTTCATTCTTGTTTCTTATTTTATCTCCCCAGGAGGTGACCAAGGAGTCTAAGAACAAGTGATGCGTGGTGCTTTTTTTTTTTTTTTTTTTTTTTTTCAACAAATACCTGAAATATATTTATTTACATATTCATCTTCTTCTTTTTTTAATCACAAAGTTTTAGTAGGGTCCTGAGTGCTGTATTTCATTCTTGTTTCTTATTGTATCTCCCCAGGAGGTGACCAAGGAGTCCAAGAACAAGGGCTGCGTGGTGCGCCGCCACACCTCCGTGTCGGACAAGACACCGGTGTCGGAGATCTTCCGCGGCCAGGTTCGAACCCGGGTCCACCGCGTCTCGGACTCCACGGTCACGGAGAACATCCAGCCCTTCTTCACCCTGCCTCTCGACATAGAGAAGGTGTCCAGTGTGAAGGAAGCGCTCGATCTGCTCGTCCTGAAAGAAGGTAAAGCTCGCTTACTTAACACGTTGGACGCCTGAGTCCCATATGTGGGTTTCAGTAAATTTGTTGAACTGGCCCATATATGGGTTGCAGACTCCATAAGAAATACACTGAAACACAGATATGTGATTCGGGCTCATTTCGAATGAGTTGTTGAGTACATGTGGGACTCAGGCCTGTTAAGAACCCACTGTTAGTGAAACCCACTGTTGGGTCTCAGGCCCACTCAGCAATCATAGTGATTTCGTCCCCGGCCCAGTGCTAACATATCTAACATATGGCTCGGCGTTGAACGTGTTAATTAAAAGATTCATAGCTGTAAGATATGCCACCAAATATGTATGTAAAATTTCACTATTTATCAAACCTGAAAAAAATAAATTGAAAAAATAGATAAATAATAAAATTGAAAAAAAATAGATAAATAATAAAATTGAAAAAAATAGATAAATACATACATATGTCCTAGCTAAAGAGCGGGGTTATTGACAATGGCAATCTCTTCCACCCAACCCTACTAAAATTTGAAATCCCCCGCCAGGTCTGGAAGGCGTGACCTCGACCAAAACGAACCAGGAGACCGAGGCGTACCAGACCGTCACCCTGGAGGAGTTACCATTCGTCCTGTTGCTGCACCTCAAGTGCTTCGACTACAAGTCTCACACCTGCCACAAGATTCAGAAGTCCCTCGAGTTCCTGTCCTGCTCAGTCTGGAACCAAGTAGCTAGCTATCCCATTCTCAACCCAGTGAGCTCACATTTTTTATTTTTATTGAGGGGGGAGATTCCTTCAGCAAAGCTCTAGTGCTGAAGGATATGCGGGACTTGCCGGCAGGGTATGGTGTGTCGCCCCTCTTGAAGGGCACCAATTCTGTCGGCTCACCCGCTAAAAACCCCCCCGTTCTTCTTTAGTATTTCCTGGAACCACGTTCGTATTACATTTCATTAAAAATCCAAGGGACATTATCTTCCTAATTTTTTTTTAAAGGTAGTTGTGCCCCGGAACCTCTTTCACATTATTACGTCAGGGCACTCTCTACCTTTACCACCCATGCCATTCCGGAAACGGAAACACTAGGTCAATTTCTTTTCGCTGCGGCCGGGATTCGAACCCGCAACCTCCGGGTCAGTAACCAATGCTCTTGAACACTGAGCATCGGAAGTCGGCTATCGTCCCAAATTGGATAGGGTTTTTTTATGTACATTATAATACATTTATTTCTCTTCTCTTCTAGAAGAGAAAAAGGAACAAAAAATCTCTTACATTCAGTAATTATATTTTTTAGTTGCTGTATCAAAAATAGGAAGAAAGAAAATCTAGTGTAGCCAAAAAGTAAATTTTTGAAAAATTAATTATGAGAAAAAACGATTAATGTTTGTGAACTAATTATATGATTCTGATTTTCTTGAAGTCATCATTTCTAGTAATTTCATTAAGTACTTGGTCTTACCTTTTTCCCATACATTGAAATTTCCCCACATGGAGTCAGCAGACTGAAGTACTAACATTGAGTTTCTTCTGTCAGCGTTACACCTGTGGTACAGCAATGATCACACACTATACAGGGTGAGAACACTCAACTTTTTCTAGTTGTGTTCTCCTCTGCGTGTGCTCTATGTTCCCTGAGGAGTTGATGCAGGTTTTGGTTCTTCATAATGAAGAGTCTCAAATGATCTGGATCTTAGTTTGGGAATGTATATTTTCCACAACATTAAAAATGTTATTTTTTTTTATAAACTATTATTATTATCTTTGGTTTTAAGTCTTTTTCAACAGCTAGGTCATCTCGAGACGGGGGTGTTACCCTCCATTCGCAAGAAACTCACAATCCCTGCTACACACATTAACCTCAATCAGTCTAGGGTCTTTCTCTCCAGATTCCCTCCGCCTCCCTCCCCTTTTTTTAATGCTTAGAGTAAAGTGCCTCTCACCATTTTTTACATTATTTTCTGGGGTGTTTTCTAAATGAAATTCATCCATTATTTAGAACTATTAAACTCCAATAGAAAGGGAAAGCATAGCATCACCTTGCACCATAGCACCACCAATGATACTTATCTCTCCTGGCATCACCTTGCACCATAGCACCACCAATGATACTTATCTCTCCTGTGTGTTTCAGAATTACTGTCCAACGGAAAGATGAAGAAGGTCGGAGGTGGTCCTCTCAATGGTCAGAAAAACAAACAGTACAAGCTCTTCGCAGGTAAGTGGTCACGACGACCGTATAAATAATGTGAAGAATACCATGTAAATAATGTGCATAACATTACAAAAAACACTGCCAATTATGGACACAATACTTCCTCGTGAACACGTGCCAATTTTGAGATTTTATAGAAAATTACTTGTATCTCCAAAACGGCTCAACCGATTTTCATCAAATTTGTTTTGTATGGTAGAATATCGTTTTTTTCTACAATCTGAATTCCACAAAAAATTCTGTATCGGCAAGTCGTGGTCCTTATTTTTTTACTTTTTTGTCCAAAATTTCGGATTTTCTTAAATATCAGAGTCAAATTATAATTAATTTAAAAATAAATATAAATAACCTATGTCAAACAATAATATGCATAATCTTACAAAATTTCATCGAAATCGGGTGTGTACCGTTCACGAGATATAAGCGTTTAAGTAAAAAGTTAGTGGTCAGGCGCATGGTCTCTTTCACCCAGAACCGCTGGTATGAATTCGATGAATTTAAAATGGGACCATCTACAGAATGTCTCCTAGATGTGTGCAAAATTTCATCAAAATCGGTCGAGTAATTTCCGAGATTTGCGCGTTACAAGGAATCGTTTTAACAGACCGACAGACAGACGGACACAAAACCAAATTTACTCAAGCGGTTATGAAACGTCCAGAAATATGAAAAAAATTGAAATCGGAGCAAAAAAATATTTTTTTTTACAAAAACGAACACAATACTTCCGATTTCTAATATTAGAAATTTCTCGGAAGTAAAATAAAAATGGAAGTGACCCTTACTCCATGTTTGGCTGGGGCACGTTATACAGGGAGAAGACCAGTGTCTTGCTAGAGGACTATAAACAGAGAACAGACCAGCCTAGCCTAACAAGTCAGGTTAGCTTGTAGGTTTCCCAAGGGTTTGATGGCTTATAAAGAAAAAAGCAAGTTCTCACAATGGTTGATAACTCGTAAGAATATGCGGTTCAGGACGAGCCAAAATATAATTAGCAAAAACTTCTCCAAGGTTTTTAAATCTTACTTCTGACCATTAGACCTGGGTATGCTTGGTAAAATAATTAAATTTATTTTTTATTCTAGGCACAAGCTCTATTACTTTATATGTACATGTATCAATATAAAATAAAGCAATACCATGTTCAAAAAAAAAGGACGATCCAACTGTCTGGAGACCAGCACTCCCCATCACATTTTTAGTGATTTTTTTTTCGCGTGATATTTTTTGAACAACTCAAGCCTTGGTAAAAAATAATAATTAAGCATGCATAGCTGCTTCAGCCTGCTAGGCATTCAGCATCTTTTTCTAGTGACCTGTAGAAAAGCTCAAATCTAATTTTGATTAATGAATCCCCCTCTTATCTCAATGTTCTTCTTTTCTATACTTACGCAGAATTGAAGGAACGAGATCCAGCAATAAGGGGGTACAGTTAAAACGAGAATTCCAGTTTGAGAAAGAGTGAATTCGTCCTTGTGTAGAACAGCTCTGGTTAAAACTGGAAACAGTCGCGTTCAAAGCTGCTACAGTAGAAGCTACTACATTAGTAGCTGCTTCAGTAGAAGCTACTACATTAGTAGCTGCTTCAGTAGAAGCTACTACATTAGTAGCTGCTTCAGTAGTAGCTGCAGTTTCATGGTGAACACTGGCTCTGCAGTGATGTAGCATGACGGGAAGGAGGGAAGTGATGCTAGAATAAAACAACACTTTGATTAAACTAAGAAAAGCAACTTCAATGAAAGTTCATTCTTTTGAATACAAATTTTTTCAAAATTTTGTATTTGAATTTTGAATACAAATTTTTGTCGGCGCGGGGGTTCGAACCCGAATGGGAAGTATTGTGTCACTTCTCGCCCATCAGAGACGAGGCATACTACGGGATGGGCTGGCTACAACAACAGACCACAAGCGTCTACAGTAGCTCCTTTCATGGCCACGAAATAAAAAAAGGCTGTAAAACAATCATCTTTAAAAAAAAACTTTTTTTTAATCAAGGGTGGTGCGGAAGAGAATGCCGTTGGCATTAGCACCGTCCTTGATCAAGTTTTGTTTTCTTAATATTAATATCTATTTATGTAGTATGTATATATTCTATGTCATCATTTTGTAAATAAAACATGATCCAACTTGTTTAATAATAATAATAATAATAGGGAAAAAAATATGTGTTGTCTCTGCAGTTTGTGTACCACGACGGGAAGGAGGCCAGCAAGGGCCACTACATCACGGACGTGTTCCACGTGGGCTACTCGGGCTGGATCCGCTACGACGACGCCAACGTGCGGTTCGTCTCCGAGACCGAGGTCCTCCACTCGAGACCTCCGCGCGTCCCCTACATTCTCTACTACCGGCGAGCCGACACGATAAGTAAGTCCCCTGTTTTTTTTTGTTTTAAAAAGTTATTTGTGCCCCGGAACCGCTTTCGCATTACTTCAGGGCACTTTCCCTTTACATCCATGCCATTCCGGAAACGGAAAAACTCGGTAAGAATTTTTCCGCTCCGGCCGGGATTCGAACCCGCAACCTCCGGGTCAGCAACCAATGCTCTTAACCACTGAGCCACGGAGATCGGCAAGTAAGTCCCCTACATTCTCTACTACCGGCGAGCCGACACGATAAGTAAGTCCCCCCTACATTCTCTACTCACCGGCGAGCCGACACGATAAGTAAGTCCCCTATATTCTCTACTACCGGCGAGCGGACACGATAAGTCCCCCCTACATTCTCTACTACCGGCGAGCCGACACGATAAGTAAGTCCCCTATATTCTCTACTACCGGCGAGCCGACACGATAAGTAAGTCCCCCCTACATTCTCTACTACCGGCGAGCCGACACGATAAGTAAGTCCCCTATATTCTCTACTACCGGCGAGCCGACACGATAAGTAAAGTCCCCTACATTCTCTACTACCGGCGAGCCGACACGATAAGTAAGTCGCATTAAATGAATTTAATACTCTAGTGAAATGTAAACATACACATAAACAACACTACACAATACATCACACATAGGACACAGGAGTCTGGAAAATAGCTTCTGGGGTCGGTCCATCGGGGTTACAAACCATCATGGGCAGATGGGCACGGAGACAGGGAAAGTAAAGAAAGTATGGATTTTATAGGTCTGGCTGGGGATGGGGAACTTTACAGGGAGAACACCAGTGTCTCACCTGAGGATTATGAACAAGGGCCACATTATGAAACAGGATTTAAGTTGAGCTAAGGTAAACACGCCGTTCGAGTCAGAGTTTCAATCAAACAAAGTTTTCTTATTGTTAAAAGTTTTTAAATATGTAGAAACATTTTTTTTTTACGTTGTTTACCTACTATTGAGTTAGAGATAAAAGAAAACTATTTTAAGAAATGAAACTACCCCACAAAACAAGAGGACTGTATCCCTTAGTGTGGGGTAGTCGCATTAAATATATGTTACCTATTATGTACAATTATTAATGCTAATAAATTACAAAATTTCAAATCACTTAGATCAAATCTAACCCGGTTTTATAAATTCTCGACCACTAAATTTACAAAATTCTTTTTTACTTCTTTCAATTTTCCAAAAATTTGTCGCCCACATCTTGAAATCTGTTCAAGTCTGGTCGCAAGGAACAGTTGCTGTGACAATAAGGTACATCCTGGGCATGCGCAGTTACCTCTCCGTGTCTGCTCTGGTTCAGTGATGATGTGGTGACCATCCGTGGAGATATGAAGATGAGCCAGCCTGGACGATGTTGGTTGAGTTTCTTCTGTGTATTATTTATTTTATACTGTTTTATATACATGAAAAAGTCAGAAAATATGTTGAATGTTTCTTTTTTGTATTTTACTTGAATTTTATGGCCTGATTTTTGTGCGTGTGAAAGAGAAAAAGGGTTTGCAAGACTGTCAGCTGTACGAGTACACTTTTGTACTTTCTATGTAGTCCATTCAATTCCTTTGGTCTACTGGGAAAGAAAGACCTAGTTTTTAAAAGAAACCATTTCAGGCCTATTTTAAGAAACAGACTCTTAACGTCTCTCAATTGCCTTGCTACAAGTCAGTGAATTATTCCATTGCCTAATGTTGCCGTCATGTGTAACCACTTACTATTTCATCAAATATCGAGTGAACTGTGTGATGATTAATTTTTGGATGTGGTTTTCAACACAAGTAACCCTGTGTTCTCCTTCACACTCATTAAAAATCGAAAGGATGATTAAAATTATGTATCTAGAAAAATACGATTATTATAATTATTTATATATATTATTTTCTTCGAGTGGACTAGTTTTTAGTGAACACTTTCAAGTTTTGGAACCTCTTAATATCATGTCATGTCTTGAGAATTAATTAAAAAAAAAAAACCTTTCTAAAATGACCTAGAGCACTTAGAATAACATAGAAGGGAAAGAAACGTTAAGCTGAAGAAGAAGAAAAGAACATTATTAACGTCTCTCAAGTTCTGGGTTTAATAGCTTTACTTATAAAACTTTGCCCTTATAAGATTTTCTAAATGTATTATTATTATATCATTCTCTCAAAAAAGAAAATACAACACCAACATATTTAGGTGTCAGTGTTCTAAAAATTAAAAACTATCCGCTCGATTTCACTTTATTATTAACTATAACCTGTATCTTTACATCTATGAATTAATTATTTAGTCTTTATTTAACGTTATATGAGTAAATAGTTTTGTACAGTTGAATACAGCCAGAAAACTCTTGGGTTGTTTGTTAGACGTGTTTTCCTATCTCTCAGGCAGATGAGAGTAAAAGTTCTGCTTAGGTTTTTCAGTATTTATAATATATGAATATTTTTACTGAACAAAACTGTACAAGGGTTTTGTCTGTTTTTGAAACCCTCCGTGACGTGGGCACTGCCGTAAATCCTGTTGGAATTTGCCTCGTGATGAAGTTTTTTCCTTTTCTAATGTTGCACCTTCTTTTGATGAAGGATCTTTGTTTCAAATAACATCTATCTAGGTTTTACCATTTTTGTGTTTTTATTATGAAACAGTGAGTATATCCCCTGGGCCTTTTGTTTTAGAAGTATTGAGATATTTTTGTGAAGTAAAACGAAAATGAAATTTTTGGGGCAAAAAGTTAATAAATTGTATAAGATCAAGGCTTCGGTATTATGTATATTTCAAGCATTATAAATACACACACGTCTTTAAATTCCACCCCAAGATGAAATTTCCAGGTTTTTTTTTTTCATTTTGTATATTTTTCTTTTATGTTAATCCTAAATTAATCGCTTTTAATCACCTAAATAAGAGTTAATGGGAGGACAATTGTTTTTAATTAATGAATAGTGTTTTTTGGTTTCATATTACTAGTTATCGTTTACAATGTTATCTTCTTCTAGATAAGACGAAGAAAAAAAATAAGTTGAACTGTTTTAAATTTTATTTCAATTTCCCCCTATTGCAATGGAATTACCAAATTATTTACACCTTTGTAAAAGTGAACTTTATTTTAACCTCGTGAGAATTCTGTGAACCACACCGGAACACGAAATATTTTTTTCAGTGAATTTCGAAAATTTGGCCTTTTGATTTTATAGTCTTTCAATCTAGTCCCCTATTTGAACGTTTAGTTAACACTATATCTTGTTCTCAAGTAATTGTTTCATCTCCCGTACAGAAGGAGTGAAGAAAAGGAAGGCCTGATTTTAACATCAATGACTGGTGATTATTTTTATCATTATAATTATGTCTACCTACTTTGTCTATATGTTCATACTATCTATTCATAAAGATATAACTCATCTTGTCTATATCAGTTGGCAAGAACTAAACATACATAGATCTTGAAGAAAGAAAAACGTTGATTTTTATTTTGACATGTGAATATAATGAAGGCTGGTTTTATTTTTGTATGGAACATCTATGTGTTGTAAAGAAAGTTATATTTTATATGTGCTTAGTTCTCTCTATTATCACAATTCCAAATCTATTTTTCGTTTCCAATATCTGTGTTGTCCCTACTTTTACCCTTCAATTTTCCTTCTCTCTTTTTCCATGTATTTATTTTCCTTTCCCTTTCCTCACTCGTGTTACATTAATTGTTGTTGTTTGTCTTTAATTTGTATTATTTTATCTTCCTTCATGCTGAGTATCTGAGCAAGCTCTCCCTGTGTTGTACTGATATTATCCTACTTTTACTATTATTTAATTACTGGACCCCAGTTAAATATCCATTTATTTAGTATATATTAGAAATATGCCTTAAAGGTTTGAATAACAAAGCGTCCTCTGCATATTGTTTCAAAACCAATAATTTTCACATGATAAATTTCAGTCTGGGTAAAAATAGCACGTTTTGTTTCCTTGGGAAGATTCAAAGGCTTAAAATTATTGAGAGAGAGAGGAATTCAGATGTGCTACTGATTGCCTGATGATGATGCATCTTATCGAGTGTATCTACTGCTTTGATCTCTCATATCATGAAACGCTGATGGTGAATCAATGCTGCATTTTTGATTTCTTTCTGTTTTTATCTCGAAAAAATAATAGAAATTGATGGTTGAAAAGAGAGAAAAAATTCGTTGGACCTATTCAGTCAAAACCTGTACCATCTATCATTGTTCACAATTTCGTAACTTGTGAAACAGAGGAACTAAATAACATCTTATAAATGCTGTCCCAGGATTCAAATTTTTTAAATATCACTGATACTGGATGCAAGGAAACCGAACTGTTTGTTATGGTCAAAGGACTCACTTGTTTTTATACATACTTTAAATTTATATAAAAAATTAACTTTGTACATATAATTTTTGTGATAGCCTTATGATTATATTGGAGATAATAATATTTGAAGTTGAAGTTCATTAGTTTCATAATGTTAGATTGCAAAGGAGATATCTGAGGTATAAAAAAAAAGATACAATGTCGTACCTTCCTCATTACATAAAAACCAAGTTACTTAAAAAGTATGAAAAGTAAAGTATTATAGATTTTCACTTTTCGAAATGTTGTAGAAAAAAAGCACTTGTCTTCTAATCAGCATTAGTGATAATATATATTTCAAAAACATAGTTCTTTCTATGTGTACTTTACAGGGAAGAAAGAAAGTAAAAAGTCTGGTTGGTGGACTATAAAAAGTTACTAGACCTGTTTATCCCCTAACCAGTGTAACTAACTGGTAGTTTTTAAAGGTTTCAAAAAAGCCTCTTTTCCAACGATATTTGGGCAGACTCACAGACGGGCTGGTAAGATCTAAGACAAGCCAGTAGAATATCTTCGAGAGACCATCACCGCTGTCTATGCTATTACAACTATTTGGAAATAATTACTGCCACCTTAAGCTACACCAAGGCTTTAATTCGTTAACACGAGAAGAGGTGGAAGTATTATTCAACTATTGAACTTCTACTTATTAGCTGTTGTTTTTCTAGTTTCAAATAATACAATTATTTTTTTATCAAATAATATTCTGTTTCATTTTCTCTTCCTCATCTCTTCCTAGGTGTATAAAAACTAGCCTTTTGATTGACAGGTATACCAACATCTCCCAATAGATTTCAAGACTGGATGTAATTTTAACCAAAGTGGACCCAGAAAAATCCTAGAGGTGACTACCAGGTGCAACGTATTACTGTTAATACGTGTACGATCACCTCAAAGCGTAAACTTATTCTACTGCGTTTTGTTTTTCTATCTTTACCAAGGGCGGCCCCAGATGAACTAACTTGAAATCTTAAATGGAAGCACCCTCCCTATTAATATACATTTCTGAAAAGTAGTTGACAAAAGAATTATTTTAAGACAAGTTTAACATTTTTAATCAGAACAGGGCCGGGAGACATCTCAACTTTCGATATTTAAATGGAACCCTCAATTTTTTATGTGATATTCGAAATCCACGTTTACTTCTACACCTAAGTGACCCCTAACTCGATACTTTGATCAACCCTGCGGAATCATGTACTTTCTTCGGGAATAAGGTGTTAAATTTCACCCATTATTTATTTTATTTGATTATCATTCTTCTTCTATCAACTTCCAGTGTATTATAACGTCATTGGATTTATGTCAAATTTCATTGTAATTGAAATACACCTGTTTTGTATTGCACTTAAAAAATAAATAAATAAATTTAAAAAACCTACAGTGTGATTCATCAAATCGATGTAGTTTTTCATGCTAAATCACTTGGTAGATTTAGGTTTTCCAAATTTTACACGTTCGGTCCTACAGCAAGTGTTGCAGCGAGATTCTCGTATGATAACAGTTTGATTACGAACTGTATGATTAGACGTGTAGAATATGAGAAAAGCAAATCTAGCACGAGATTTAGCATGAAAAACTACATCGATTTGATGTATCACACTCTAGGTTTTAGCACCTTTTTCCCGAAAAATTCCATGATTCCGCTGGGGTGATCAAGGTATTGGGTCAACTAAGTGTAGAATTAAACGTGGATTTCGAATCTACGTAGGTCCGTTTGGATCAGAGAATTCTTCTAGGCTAGGTTATATATCTCCTTAAGGTTAAGCTACAAGGAGTAAGGATGAAAAATTGATGGGTGACGCAAAAAATATTCACGTTTTCTTATCTAAATGACATTTTTGTTCGAAGTTTGTCGCGACGACCTATCAAAATAGATGGTCGACAAAAAAAAATTTAACATTTTTTTTAAACCTAAATGACATTTTTTGTGTGGGTGGGTGGGTGTGTGTATGGTGTGATGTGTGTGTGTTTGATGGGACCCTGTATAATTATTATTAAAAAAATAATATTTTATTTCTAAGAATCAACCGATTTTTTGAGAAAGATTTGTGTGCTATTAAATTTATCTTACACATGTGGTGCAGTTAAAATGATTAGAGAACAATTACTGTTACCTAGAGTCTTAATTCTGATCGTGCAGTAACCCCAGTCGGCAGGTAATGGAAATTGGGGTTTGGTGGAACTAGGTCGGAAATTTTGAAACTGGGATATTGTTCAATAATGGGAAATGGAAAAAAATAATTAGAAAATGTCGGATATTCTATTATAAATTCAATTGAGACCCTTTTTCATTGTCCTAATTTGCAAAGGATAAAAAACAATGAAAAAAATAGTCAAACAAATCGATCCTACTCTTGTTCTATAGTACGTGGGGATGAAAAAATATTTGTGGAATCTTAAAAAATGCAGAAAGGTTCAGTTCAGGGAATTCTCATTCCATAAATCTATTGGGACGGCTGAATTTGAGTGTGAAAAAGCTCAACTTTTAGAAAATCTCAATAATTTATTTTGAAACTCTGTCCAGTTAAAATATATTTCACAGGTAAAACATTTCTTCAAACTCACTACCGAGAAGAAGCGTACCTCTGATGCTCGAGCTATTGCCCCTTTGGATGGCCTGTGATATTTTTTTGTATCAGGAACTGATGCGAGCGAGAATCACCAGAAACGCGCCGATAGGCAGAGCCAATCTTTTTTAGAAAAGATATAGACTCATCTGCCCAAGGACCCAACGTTTCAACTGAGAACGCAAGAAAACTATAGTTGTCTTCAAGTGCTTTTTGCGTGCAGCGTTCTCAGAGGAAAATCCAGGTCCTTCAGCATCGTTTCTCTGTTAGTTCTCGCTAGCGAATCAGAACAGGGAAATCTGTCTCAATATACATAGATTTTCAGCTAAATTTTTTCATATCTTGAACTTTTTGGACCTCGGCTCCAATTTACCGGTATCTTGAGGGGGACCCGCTATGACTAACATTTTTTATTATTCATCCTAGATGGGGGTTGTGACATATCAAATTCAATGATTTTGAAGTGTTGATTACGAATTTGGCATTAAAGTTTTGCTATCTGTTACCGTTGAGTCACCAGAGGCGGAATTCGACTCCTTTTTGGGGGATAAGGAAGGTCGTGTAGAAAGTTCAAAATTCTGATTTCCATTCACGAGTAAGTATTGTGTCCATAATTGATAGTGTATTTTGTATGCTTATGAGCTCAAATTCGAAAAAAGTAACCAATTATAAAAAAATTTAGCTTACAGGTAATAAATAGAACGTAAAAATCGAACACCTATTCAATACGTACATATAACAATAATTATTCTGTGATCTTTTGTTTGGTCCGATTAAAAGCCGACATGGTGGTCTCTGGAGTTCATCCATTCACTGTCTTCAGCGTTGGGCTCATGATGGTCGTCGCTACCCTCTTCATTCCATTTGACCCTGGTGAGATCCCCGATGATGATTATCCCTCCGACGACTACCCAGATCACGAGGACGATACCGATTTCCCTCCAGGCTACCATCCGATGACAAGGACCATACCGATTTCCCTCCAGGCTACCATCCCGATGACAAGGACCATACAGATTTCCCTCCAGGCTACCATCCCGATGACAAGGACCATACCGATTTCCCTCCAGGCTACCATCCCGATGACAAGGACCATACCGATTTCCCTCCAGGCTACCATCCCAATGACAAGGACCATACAGATTTCCCTCCAGGCTACCATCCCGATGACACGGACCATACCGATTTCCCCAGGCTACCATCCCGATGACAAGGACCATACAGATATCCCTCCAGGCTACCATCCCGATGACAAGGACCATACCGATTTCCCTCCAGGCTACCATCCCGATGACAAGGACCATACCGATTTCCCTCCAGGCTACCATCCCGATGACAAGGACCATACAGATTTCCCTCCAGGCTACCATCCCGATGACAAGGACCATACCGATTTCCCTCCAGGCTACCATCCCGATGACAAGGACCATACAGATTTCCCTCCAGGCTACCATCCCGATGACAAGGACCATACCGATTTCCCTACAGGCTACCATCCCGATGACCAGGACAATACAGATATCCCTCCAGGCTACCATCCCGATGACAAGGACCATACAAATTTCCTTCCAGGCTACCATCCCAATGACAAGGACCATACCAATTTCCCTCCAGGCTACCATCCAGATGACCAGAACCATACCGATTTCCCTCCAGGCTACCATCCCGTGAACAGGAACAATAAAGATTATCCCTTCGACGACTACTACGATGACCAGGACTATTATGATTATCCCTACGACGACTACCCCGATGACCAGGACCATACCGATTTCCCTCCAGGCTACCATCCCGATGACAAGGACCATACCGATTTCCCTCCAGGCTACCATCCCGATGACAAGGACCATACCGATTTCCCTCCAGGCTACCATCCGATGACAAGGACCATACCGATTTCCCTCCAGGCTACCATCCCGATGACAAGGACCATACCGATTTCCCTCCAGGCTACCATCCTGGTAACCCTTCAAGCCCAAATCCAAATGACAAGGACCATAACGATTACCCTCTAGGCTACCATTCCGATGATGATCAAAAGATCATCCCGATCAAACCCGATAAGTCCAGGCCAAGATTTCTTGCCCTTTGATGATTACGGTTACCATCCCGATGACAAGGATCATCCCGATTACCCTCCAGGCTACCATCCGATGATGATCAGAAATATCATCCGCATCAAACCCCGATGGGTCCAGGCCAAGATTTCTTGCCCTTTGATGATTACGGTTACCATCCGATGACAAGGATCATCCCGATTACCCTCCAGGCTACCATCCCGATGATGATCAGAAATATCATCCGCATCAAACCCCGATGGGTCCAGGCCAAGATTTCTTGCCCTTTGATGATTACGGTTACCATCCCGATGACAAGGATCATCCCGATTACCCTCCAGGCTACCATCCCGATCATGATCAGAAATATCATCCGCATCAAACCCCGATGGGTCCAGGCCAAGATTTCTTGCCCTTTGATGATTACGGTTACCATCCCGATGACAAGGATCATCCCGATTACCCTCCAGGCTACCATCCCGATGATGATCAGAAATATCATCCGCATCAAACCCCGATGGGTCCAGGCCAAGATTTCTTGCCCTTTGACGATTACGGTTACCATCCCGATTTCCCGCCAGCCTACATTCCCGATGATGATCAGAAATATCATCCGCATCAAACCCCGATGGGTCCAGGCCAAGATTTCTTGCCCTTTGACGATTACGGTTACCATCCCGATGACAAGGATCATCCCGATTACCCTCCAGGCTACCATCCCGATGATGATCAGAAATATCATCCGCATCAAACCCCGATGGGTCCAGGCCAAGATTTCTTGCCCTTTGACGATTACGGTTACCATCCCGATGACAAGGATCATCCCGATTACCCTCCAGGCTACCATCGTGGTAATCCTTCAAGCCCAAATCCAAATGACAAGGACCATACCGATTACCCTCCAAGCCACCATCCCTTTGACGATTACGGTTACCATCCGGATTACCCTCCAGGCTACCATCCCGATGATGATCAGAAATATCATCCGCATCAAACCCCGATGGGTCCAGGCCAAGATTTCTTGCCCTTTGACGATTACGGTTACCATCCGATGACAAGGATCATCCGATTACCCTTCAGGCTACCATCCCGATGATGATCAGAAATATCATCCACATCAAACCCCGATGGGTCCAGGCCAAGATTTCTTGCCCTTTGACGATTACGGTTACCATCCCGATGACAAGGATCATCCCGATTACCCTCCAGGCTACCATCCCGATGATGATCAGAAATATCATCCGCATCAAACCCCGATGGGTCCAGGCCAAGATTTCTTGCCCTTTGACGATTACGGTTACCATCCGATGACAAGGATCATCCCGATTACCCTCCAGGCTACCATCGTGGTAATCCTTCAAGCCCAAATCCAAATGACAAGGACCATTCCGATTACCCTCCAGGCTACCATCCCCATGATGATCACAAATATCATCCGCATCAAACCCGATGGGTCCGGCCAAGATTTCTTGCCCTTTGACGATTCGGTTACCATCCCGATGACAAGGACCATCCGATTACCCTCCAGGGCTACCATCGTGGTAATCTTCAAGCCAAATCCAAATGACAAGGATCATACGATTACCTCCAAGCTACCATCCCTTTGACGATTACGGTTACCATCCAGATTACCCTCCAGGCTACCATCCCGATGATGATCAGAAATATCATCCGCATCAAACCCCGATGGGTCCAGGCCAAGATTTCTTGCCCTTTGACGATTACGGTTTACCATCCCGATTACCCTTCAGGCTACCATCCCGATAATGATCAGAAATATCATCCGCATCAAACCCCGATGGGTCCAGGCCAAGATTTCTTGCCCTTTGACGATTACGGTTACCATCCCGATGACAAGGATGATCTCGATTACCCTCCAGGCTACCATCGTGGTAATCCTTCAAGCCCAAATCCAAATGACAAGGACCATTACCGATTACCCTCCAAGCTACTATCCCGATGATGATCAGAAATATCATCCGCATCAAACCCCGATGGGTCCAGGCCAAGATTTCTTTCCCTTTGACGATTACGGTTACCATCCCGATTACCTCCAGGCTACCATCCCCATGTGATCACAAGATCATCCGCATCAAACCCGATGGATCCAGGCCAAGATTTTGCCTTTGACGATTAGGTACCATCCCGATGACAAGGATCATCCCGATTACCCTCCAGGCTACCTCCCGATGATGATCAGAAAATCATCCGCTCAAACCCGATGGGTCCTGGCCAAGATTTCTTCCCTTTGACGATTACGGTTACCATCCCGATTACCCTCCAGGCTACCATCCCCATGATGATCAAAAGATCATCCGCATCAAACCCCGATGGGTCCAGGCCAAGATTTCTTGCCCTTTGACGATTACGGTTACCATCCGATGCAAGGTCATCCCGATTACCCTCCAGGCTACCATCCGATGATGATCAGAAATATCATCCGCATCAAACCCCGATAGGTCCAGGCCAAGATTTCTTGCCCTTTGACGATTACGGTTACCATCCCGATGACAAGGATCATCCGATTACCCTCCAGGCTACCATCGTGGTAATCCTTCAAGCCCAAATCCAAATGACAAGACCATACGATACCCCCAAGTACCATACCTTTGACGATTACGGTTACCATCCAGATTACCTCCGGTACATCCCGATGATGATCAGAAATATCATCCGCATCAAACCCCGATGGGTCCAGGCCAAGATTTCTTGCCCTTTGACGATTACGGTTACCATCCCGATTACCCTTCAGGCTACCATCCCGATATGATCAGAAAATCATCCGCATCAAACCCGATGGGTCCAGGCCAAGATTTCTTGCCCTTTGACGATTACGGTTACCATCCCGATGACAAGGATGATCTCGATTACCCTCCAGGCTACCATCGTGGTAATCCTTCAAGCCCAAATCCAAATGACAAGGACCATACCGATTACCCTCCAAGCTACTATCCCGATGATGATCAGAAATATCATCCGCATCAAACCCCGATGGGTCCAGGCCAAGATTTCTTGCCCTTTGACGATTACGGTTACCATCCCGATGACAAGGATCATCCCGATTACCCTCCAGGCTACCATCCCGATGATGATCAGAAATATCATCCGCATCAAACCCCGATGGGTCCAGGCCAAGATTTCTTTCCCTTTGACGATTACGGTTACCATCCCGATTACCCTCCAGGCTACCATCCCCATGATGATCACAAAGATCATCCGCATCAAACCCCGATGGATCCAGGCCAAGATTTCTTGCCCTTTGACGATTACGGTTACCATCCCGATGACAAGGATCATCCCGATTACCCTCCAGGCTACCATCCCGATGATGATCAGAAATATCATCCGCATCAAACCCCGATAGGTCCAGGCCAAGATTTCTTGCCCTTTGACGATTACGGTTACCATCCCGATGACAAGGATCATCCCGATTACCCTCCAGGCTACCATCGTGGTAATCCTTCAAGCCCAAATCCAAATGACAAGGACCATACCGATTACCCTCCAAGCTACCATCCCTTTGACGATTACGGTTACCATCCAGATTACCCTCCAGGCTACCATCCCGATGATGATCAGAAATATCATCCGCATCAAACCCCGATGGGTCCAGGCCAAGATTTCTTGCCCTTTGACGATTACGGTTACCATCCCGATTACCCTTCAGGCTACCATCCCGATGATGATCAGAAATATCATCCGCATCAAACCCCGATGGGTCCAGGCCAAGATTTCTTGCCCTTTGACGATTACGGTTACCATCCCGATGACAAGGATCATCCCGATTACCCTCCAGGCTACCATCCCGATGATGATCAGAAATATCATCCGCATCAAATCCCGATGGGTCCAGTCCAAGATTTCTTGCCCTTTGACGATTACGGTTACCATCCCGATTACCCTCCAGGCTACCATCCCCATCATGATCACAAAGATCATCCGATCAAACCCCGATGGGTCCAATAAAAGATTTCTTACCCTTTGACGATTACGGTTACCATCCAGATGACAAGGATCATCCCGATTACCCTCCAGGCTACCATCGTGGTAATCCTTCAAGCCCAAACCAAATGACAAGGACCATACCGATTACCCTCCAAGCTACCATCCCTTTGACGATTACGGTTACCATCCAGATTACCTCCAGGCTACCATCCCGATGATGATCACAAAGATCATCCCCATCAAACCCCGATGGGTCCAGGCCAAGATTTCTTGCCCTTTGACGATTACGGTTACCATCCCGATGACAAGGATCATCCCGATTTACCCTCCAGGCTACCATCCCCATCATGATCACAAAGATCATCCCGATCAAACCTCGATGGGTCCAGGCCAAGATTTCTTGCCCTTTGACGATTACGGTTACCATCCCGATGACAAGGACCATCCCGATTACCCTTCAGGCTACCATCCCGATGATGATCAGAAATATCATCCGCATCAAACCCCGATGGGTCCAGGCCAAGATTTCTTGCAATTTGACGATTACGGTTACCATCCCGATGACAAGGATCATCCCGATTACCCTCCAGGCTACCATCCCGATGATGATCACAAAGATCATCCCGATCAAACCTCGATGGGTCCAGTCCAAGATCCCTTTCCTTTTGACGATTACGGTTACCATTCCGATTACCCTCCAGGCTACCATCCCTTTGACGATTACGGTTACCATCCCGATTACCCTCCTGGCTACCATCCTGGTAATCCTTCAAGCCCAAATCCAAACGAAAAGGATTATACCGATTACCCTCCAGGCTACCATCGTGGTAATCCTTCAAGCCCAAATCCAAACGAAAAGGATTATACCGATTACCCTCCAGGCTACCATCCTGGTAATCCTTCAAGCCCGAATCCAAACGAAAAGGATTATACCGATTTCACTCCAGGCTACCATCCCTTTGGCGATTACGGTTACCATCCCGATTACCCTCCAGGCTACCATCGTGGTAATCCTTCAAGCCCAAATCCAAATGACAAAGACCATACCGATTACCCTCCAGGCTACCATCACGATGACCCATACCACACTAGCACCGGTAAACCTGTCAGTAACACAACCAAACCAAATGCAATGGATAAATATTACCAGTGCTTTTGCTCGTCTGTGAAACAGAAGATGAACCGTTCTGTTCCTTGTGGTGAAATCGAAAAGAAAGAGCGAGAAGGGACATATTTTGGTGCCGTCCACAGTTTGGAAATACTTGAAAATTCGGGTTTACCATTCAATGACTCCCTCACCTTCTCAAAATTGGCGACGATCAGATTACAATGTAGCCGTGTATTTGCAACCGAGCTTATATTTACGTGTTGGTGTGATAAGATGAAACGTGAATTTGGGAGAGATCTACCCTGTTCTGAGATGATGGAGGACCCAAGCAGTCCTAGCCTAGAAGAGACTATTAAGAAGCATGGAATTGATATGGATAAGCCCTACATCAAATCGGAGGTTATCCTATTAATGACGCAGTGCTCTCTGCCGTCTTTCCTAAAGTATTGATCGATATAATTATATATATATATATCCATATATAACTCGAACGGCTGGACTAAAATAATATTATATTGTATATTATTTCTTTTTACTTCAAATTTACTTATATTACAGGCCGATAAACTAGTTTGGCCTAGAATAAACTAGTTTATCCGGACGCTCTTAGGATAAACTAGTTTGTCCTAGGATATACTAGTTTATCCTGAAAAACAGTTTGGCCTGCAACATAAACTATTTTTCCTCTTCCAAAAGAAAAATGACTTGCTTCCAGTTTGGTTCATTTTATTCCGGTTTGGTTAACTTTGGTTAGAAAGAAAAATACGGCAAATGTGAACCAATCACGAGGAAAGTCGTATTTTTCTTTCTAACCAAAAAAAATTTCCTGGTTAGGTTTCTTCCAAATATTTCCATTTTATTCCAAGGTCATTCGTGAAAGAAAATTGCGTTTGGTTACTTTTAAAGATAAACAATGGACTTAACCTATAAAAGAACTGGAAGCAAGAATTTTCTACTTCCACTTTGGTTAACTTAGGAAGTGGAAATTTTTCCTCTTCCAAAAGAAAAATGACTTGCTTCCAGTTTGGTTAACTTTGGTTAGAAAGAAAAATACGGCAGAAGTATTGTGTCCATAATTGGCAGTGTATTTTACCTTTCGGTGTGTACTTTTTTTGCCTCAACGCCATATCCCATGTTTAAATCACTGAGATGATAAATATTATGATCTCAGTGGGTTAAATCAGTTAAATGCTGTTTTTCATTTGACAACACTGTTTTAAGATGTTTTTAAATCTTTTAATTTTCAATTTTTCAGTTAAGAAAAAGTGTTTAATATTCAGAATTAAAAGTGATGTAAATTGGATTTATATCAAATCCATATTTTTTTAGTATATTAAATAACATACTGTACCTATCATTCATTGGTTTTGCAAGAAATTGATCATCAAAAGTTTAGACAAGCATTCCTTTAAGATCCTGACATTGTAGAAAACTTCTGAATATTTAATAGGACTGAAGTTATTGTGCAAAGAAAAGAAATATTAAAATAAGATGAAAATTGCTATCGAAGGATGTGCTCATGGCGAGCTGGAAAAAATATATGAAACTATCAAATTGATTGAAAAGAAAGAAAATTTCAGTGTGGACCTCTTGATTTGTTGTGGTGATTTTCAGTCCACAAGAAATGAAGAAGACTTAGCTTGCATGGCATGTCCTCCTAAGTACAGAGACATGTGCTCTTTCTACAAGTAAGTTTCAGCCCAGTTCAGATTGAGTGGAGTTAATTTGGGTAGCTTGTGTAATGTCCCTTGCAACTGCTAAGGTTTTATCATGTTGAGATAGCTGGCCCTTGTTCAAGAAAAAACTCTCCAAATCTCCCTCTCAATAGTCTCACAACGCACACTTATATTAGAGCAAATATTGATACCATAGGTTCCCTGGGTAGCATGGGTCAACTCTGTGCACCTAGGAGGAGTTAGGATACAGAAATGTGATCTAATACAACTAGGGGTCAAACTATAAGTGTGGTGTATTGGCTAGTCTGTCTCTGTGGTGTATTGGCTCTGACTACTGCCCATAGTCCAGAGATCCTGATCACGATTCCCGGTTTGGGTCCAGAGATTCTGATCAGAATTAACAGAAAAATATCTCCTTTGAAAATGTGATTTTGGCATTTACAGCCGAAACCCCCCTAGGTCAGGTTAATGTGTGTAGCTGGTACAATTCCCATTGAATGAAGGGTAGAAGCCCCATCCTTACTATATCAAATCCAAATTTTAAATTAAATAAAATGAACCAATCACAATAGATCTAATTAGAAACCCTAGAACTAGGTCAGATAGTAATATTAATCTCAAGACCAATCAATTCAAAGGACACCACACTAAAATATGGTCCTCTAAATTAAATAGCTCAGTTTATGCAAATCTACTGCCTACTTATTGTGTGTTTTATCTCCTTTCAGATATTATTCTGGGGAAAAGCTTGCTCCTGTATTGACATTGTTTATTGGAGGCAATCATGAAGCATCCAGCTACCTTCAAGAGCTAGCTTATGGAGGATGGGTGGCTCCAAATATATTCTATCTTGGCTATGCAGGAGTTGTCAATATTGGAGGACTACGGATAGGTGGATTATCAGGGATACAGAAAGGTCAAGACTATTTGAAAGGACACTTTGAAAAAGCTCCCTACACAGAGCAAACCAAAAGATCCTGTTACCACATCAGAAATCTTGAAGTGTTTAGGTTGAAACAGGTATGTTAAAATTGTTAAAAAAAATTTTTGTAGGTGATAATATGTTATGTAAACTACTACATATCTTCCTTCTAAAAAAGCAATTTCTTCTTAATAGTCAAGTAAATATTTTGTAGAATTAGTGGTGGAAACTATGTACATAATCAAGGCCCATGCTATCAACAGTACATATGCTCTACAAATTACAGGCATGAACACTATGTATGAGTTCACGTGATCGCGGGCAGAGGAGACTATTATGTTTATCCTACGTATCAAGACATGACAAAGATTTGTGATGTAGGACAGAATGTACGTAATCAAGGCCCATGCTAGCAACATTATTTAGGTTCTATGTATCAACACATGCACTACATATTTAAAAGCTTGCATGGTTGTGGTTGTAGATGTCTAATTTTGTTTAGCCTATATACATAGACTTGGCAGAAGTTGTATTATGGATTGCAGGCATATGGCAGACAACGTCGTATGCCTTAGAAAAATTGGTGTATATTGTGTCTACTTGACTGCTTCCTGAGTGTTTTTAAAATTAAAATTATAAAAAGATTACTATAATTATACTGATTTATCATAAGTCTGTACTGGTTGTCAATCACAACATGACTTGCAATTGAAGTAAATTTGTTAATACTGACAAGCTTTTCAAAAATCTTGGGTATCACACATAAAGAATAATGCTGAAATTTCATCCGGACCCCGCTGTCCGCTTCCTCAAATTAATTAATTCATGTTTAACTTCATTTTGAGTTAATACTATTTTATTCAATTAAGTATTTCTCAATGTCATCTAAGTACATCTCTTTCTCAAAGATAAAAATTCAGAATAATTTTCAAATGATGTTAATGATTTATAATTTTTATGTGCTTCTTTTTTGTTAAAAATTAATTGTTTTAATTCCTGGTTAAAATATGGAGGAAATTTAATGTTTTGTACTGATGTAAGAGGAACAAAAGTAGATATTAATTAATGTAGTTTTTCATATAAAATTTCAGTTGAAAGGTTAATATTTTGATTATGGAAATTATATGTCTAATCCGTTTTATGCATGTAAAGTTTTCAAATAAAGAACACAAATCTATTAACAGGAAACATATTTATTTGGGAATGATCTACAAGAGAAACTAGACTGACTCAATTATTTCAAATCTTCCAGAAGGGTACAAATATTCAGGCCAGATATTTGTAGAAATATAGAGTGGTTCACAGCTCCCTACATCCTCCCCTGTCAATCTTGATAACGAGCTGGAGGTCTCAACTTGTTTCTATCACGAAGATTTCTTTTAAAGTTGTCTTCCTGTACATCAGTTTCCAAGTCTGGCTGAGAAACATTCATTCTGGCATCTAGATATATTTCTTCACTTTCTTCAGGCTGACTGTGATCACTTCTGTCTGGGATTGGATGGATATGCTGTCGGTTTCTTCTAAATGTCCTTCCTGTTTGTTCATGCTCAATTTGAAAGGAGCGTGGAGTGTCTGGATGAATTCCTTTGATGATACCTTTTTCCCATGGTTTCTCTGGATTTATTTTAAACAGTATATTTTGATTTTCTTCACAATTTGATTGTTGCCTTGTATTTTTATCATAATACATCTTGTTAGTTTTCTGAACTTGCTTCAAACTTTCTTTAATTTTCACAGGGTCATTTAATTTTGGACACAATTGGTTGGATTGAATTGGAAGTTTTTCTTTAAAATTACGACTCATTAATAATTTTGCGGGTGATAAACCAAGGGATACAATAAGAGAATTCCTGTATTGTAATAGAGCTAAATCAAGATTATCTTCATTCTTATTCAACATTTGTTTGGCTATTCCAACTGCCCGCTCAGCAACTGCATTTCCTCTGGGATATCTAGGACTTGATGTTATCGATTTTATATTCCACTCGTTGAAAAACTGTTTAAATTCTGAACTTGCAAATGGCATATTGTCAGATACAATTACATCAGGTGCTCCATGATATGAGAAAATGAATACAAATTTCTTGATTAGCTCCCTTGATGTTTTGCTTCTTAACTTCAACACTTCAATCCATTTCGAAAAATAGTCATACACCACCAAGTATTCACTATCTTTGCATTCCATTATATCAGCTGCAATTTTTTCCCAAGGTCTATCTGGTATTTCTTGAGATAACATAGGAAGTTTTGGATTGTCATTTGAATATTTATCACATGTATCACATCTCTGCACAAATTTTTCAATGTCACTATTTAAATGCGGCCAATATACCAGTTCACGTGCTTTCATTTTCATTTTGTTCATACCCAAATGTGTCTCATGTATTGTTTCTATCACATGTTGACGCATTTTTTCTTGGTATTACAATTTTGTTACTTTTAAATAAAATTCCATCTATCACTGACAGTTCTTCTCTCACTTTATAGAAATTTTTTATTTCAAGACTTTCTTGTTTCATATTGCAGGGCCAGTTAGAGTTCACCACAAAATTAATTATTCTTTTAATCTCAGGGTCTTGTTCTGACAATTCTTGGACCATTTTCAATTTTGTATCATTTACTGTGTGATGTAATTTAATATCATGAATACATAAGTCTAATTCGGAATTTTCATCACAAGTACTATTTAAAACATTGCGACTCAAAATATCAGCAACTACCATTTGAGAGCCTGGTAGATACTCAATGCACAGCTCATATCTAAATAATTTCAAGAGCATTCTTTGAAGTCTAGGAGACACTTTCTGAATTTCTTTATGGACTATTGTGATGAGAGGTTTGTGATCTGTTAGTATAGTCACTTTATTTCCATATATGTAATAGTGAAACTTTTTACATGCAAATAAAATTCCAAGCATCTCTTTTTCCACTTGTGCATATTTCTGTTCTGTGGGAGTCAACGAGCGTGATGCATAAGCAACAACTTTGCCATCTTGCATTAAACAACAACCAAGTGCATAAGAGGAAGCATCAGTTTGAATTATTATTTCTTTCTTGTCATCATAATGAGCCAACACTGGAGAGGTCATCAAACATTTTTTCAGCTGAGATAAAGCAAATTCATGTTCATTACGCCATGTCCAAACTGTATCTTTCTTTGTAAGCTCTCTAAGTGGAGAAGAAATATCACTCACATTACAGACTTATCTAAATAAAGAGTGAGGGCAAGCAGTGTGCTCAAAGAAGGATCAATAGGGCTCAAAGGATGGTGACATTCAGAAACTGCTAAGGTGTCTAGATTACTAAAAATAAGATCTAAAAAATGTTCATCTACATTTTTGATGTAGTTATATTGATTCAAAGAATGTACATGAGTGACTTCTATAATATTATCTGTATTATCCTTAGCTATTCAGTGAGGAAACAATGCAAGTGTATTAGGCTCTTTACCTTCTGCTGAGCCAATGGAAGAAATATTCTATTTGTAAGAAGAAGTTGAGTTTTGTTAAATAAAGAGAGGAATGTAAATAACAGAAAAAAAGATAGAATGAATTTTATTTCAGCTCACTGCCACCATTAAACCTTCTACTCCTGATGCTGGCCGCACCATCATCTAACAAATCTTCATTGTACAACAGTGCTCAAATTAGGGGGGATAACTTGTGTCCATATTTGAGACACCTTGATGAGATAGACACAGGACGTGATGTTTCCATAAGTGCAAGTGTATTTTTTCTTATCACAGAATTCCAGAGTAAAAGTATTATTATTAGGGAAAAAAATACTCTGCCAATTATAGACACATTACTTCCTCTTGAATTGTAATCAAAATTTTCAACTTTTATTATGGCTAGAATTAGAGATATTGCACTGGGTGGGATTCGTTCCAACGAATCCCTACGCTACAAGGATTACCAGACTAGCGCATTAAGCACTTGACTACTAGTGCATGGTTTTACTTAAAATATTTCATGTGTCAGAAATTAAAATATCACTTTTTTGTCTTCTCTACAGTTATCAGGCAAAATTGACATTATGTGTTCACACGACTGGCCTCAAGGGGTGTATCATTTTGGAAACATTACACAACTAGTAAAGCATAAACCCTACTTCAAGCAGGAGATGGAAGAAAACAGGCTAGGGAGCTCTGTTTGTGAGGAAGTGCTTAAGCAATTAAAACCCAGCTTTTGGTTTTCAGCACATTTGCACACAAAATTTTCTGCTGTTGTTCCTCATGTAAGTTTTTTTTGTTCTTCTTTTTACCCTTATTACTTATAGAAAGT
The DNA here is from genome assembly GCA_024516035.1 of Bactericera cockerelli. Lineage (NCBI taxonomy): Eukaryota > Metazoa > Arthropoda > Insecta > Hemiptera > Triozidae > Bactericera > Bactericera cockerelli. The sequence continues at coordinate 15,706,102 of CM044965.1, forward strand.
ATTATAATTTATCTCATAAAAGATATATTAAAAGATATTCTATTTAAGATGGGTTTTTTTCTAGATGGCTTGAGAGATGGTAGTCTTGAAGATATCCTCAAAACCAGATCCTTAACAACAAGTTTACTTGCATTCTGTAATGTAAAGTATGGAACAAAACATATTTATTACAATCAAAACATATTCCTTTTGTATTTCAGCCAGATGGGTCTTGTACAAAATTCCTTGCATTGGACAAGTGTTTGCCAAAGCGAAGATTTCTACAAATCCTTGACATTGAAACCAAAACCAGTGAACCTCTGAAATCTCATACGATCAGGAGTGGCTGGCTATCCTGTTTCTGACCAATCATTTGTTGAGTGTGAAGTCCACGTACAACTATCTCCCAGGACCAAACAATTCCAGTGAGAGGTAAGAATTCCTACATAGGGTAGTCACAGTGGTGGTAATTACTATAGTTTGAACCACTGACATCCAAGTTACAAAGCTATTACTTTGAAAATCGAGTTACCGTGACACTAATAATTTTATTCAATGATAATAATTTCATTTCATGGTTTGTCCCCAGGTACACCTTTACACCCACGCAACAAGAGCTGGATCTAATCGCCAACAAATTTGACTCCAACTTTACAATCCCTCAGAACTTCACCCCCACCGCCCCCGCCTACAACCCAAGCAACCCCTCCTCTAACCGCAATAAACAGGCGTCCTCCAAAGTGAACCCCATCACAACCCTCTTCTGCGAAACCCTCTCCATAGACGATCCTCTCGCTTTGGTGCTCGTCCAAACGACACCTCAGACACCAAAAGCAGGGTCCGATTCAGTGAGTGATACGTACTGCTCGTTTCAAAGTTCTACCCCATCCAGTCTTTCCACACCACACAGAAATCTACTATCTACTCCGTACAGTCAGTCCGTACCAAACTCTGTGCGAAAGTTCAAGTTGAATTTACCCTCTCCGAAGAATATCTCTGACTGTAAGCTGGACGACTCACTCGAGGCCTCTGATGATTCTTCTTGTGTCCTATTGGAACTTTCCAATGATGACAAAGGTTTGACAGCCGAAGAAGACTCAAAGCTGATGGCGTCTGTAAAGCGGTTTACGCCTTACCGGTCGAAATTCGCGGCGAGTTCGGAAACGAAGCAATCAGTGGAATCACCACCAGCCTCGGAGTTACCGCGGCCATTGTTTGATTCAACAGTTTCAGCGCTGGCTGCACCACTCAGTGAGACGTGTCCCTCGTCCATACATCTGTTTGATTCACCTCTGAAAGACGATACAGCAAACCCGAAATCGGAAAATTTAATTTCTGATTGTGTTGTGATAGAAAATTGTTCTGAAACTCCTGCTTCACTGCCAGATTCTGTGTTGAGTGATAAGGCAGTTGGAATCGAGGGAGAAAATATTGACAAGAATGAAGACAGTGTAACAAAACCTGCAGTGAAGAGGTTCAAGCGTAGGAATCAGTCCATCTACCAGACTCAGGATGATTGAGTGGGTAGCTCTGTATCGTCTGAGTTTTTGTGATACACATCCCTGAGTCCTATATTACATATTTTACCGACGTCAGTAGCTGGATCGATAAGGCGGCGTACTCGTAACTGGAGGTGGGTGGTTCGAGTCCCAAGTTTAATAAAGATTTAGTAAAGCAAGTTTGAGTAGTAATTGTGACGTCACATTGTGATTAACACAAATATGATAAATATTTCATATTTCGAAGTATTAGTTCAGATAATGACTTTAAGGCTCCCAAGAAACATGTTAAACCAGTCTGCTTACTAAAACACTTATTGCCTATTTGAGTAAAAAGATACCCTTGGCTCTAGGGGTCACATTATGAAACAAGACTAAAGTTAATCTAAGCTTGACATGCCCTCAAGTTGAAGCGCACTATAGTCCGAGGACCTGGGACATATTAGCAAATGAAGGACAAAACCCCTGTTGTGATATAACTTTAGTTGTTAATAGCTATGAGAGATAGTTAAATTGTAAACTATGTAAGTACTGAACATAGATTATTTTTATTGAGTATTGAATATCAATATAAAATAATTTCTAACTTCTTTAAAATGAAGCTCTTATGGTTTTTGTGCCCACGTTGCCCACTGAATCAGTTCTAAGAATTAATCCTGCCGGGAATCGAACCCGGAATATCTGCGTTATGTTCATGTGATACCCATTAGCTTTAAAGTTGCTTCAAAGAAGTATTATTTTGCTGTACAAATCAATTTATTTTTACTCTTTTTAATTTGTTTTGGAAACAAGCAATAAAATCAAATTAAAATATTTATCGAACTACTTATTTAATTTTTGTGTTGTTACTTCTAATAAGGCCAGCATCCATGCTGTAACGGTTGTTGCGTCGCGTCGTCTGGAGATCCTGAGTTGAATGTCTTTCTTCGATTAATAAAAAAATGAAAAAATATATACATATTTAGTATATCTAGTCATGTAACCACTAATTCATCTCAAGTGAGTAGCAGGTTGAATATCCAAACAAACTCTCCTTGTGAGATTTAAAATAACCTGAAAATTAAAAACTTTAGGGAAAAATGTTTCCTACAAAGTTGTTAGGGACTGTATTTACTTTTTAAAACAATAAAAAAAAACACTGCCACGTAGGGACACAGTCCTTTTTTGTGATTGTTTCACATTGTAAACAAGTGCCAATTTTGAGATTTTATACAAAATTACTTGTACCTCCAAAACGACTGAACCGATTTTCTTCAAATTTGTTTTATATGGTAGAATATAGTTTTTTCTACATTCTAGATTCCACAAAAAATTCTGTATCGGCAAGTCGTGGTCCGTATTTTTTGACTTTTTTGTCCAAATTTTCGGATCTTCTTAAATATCAGAGTCAAATTATAATTAATTAAAAAAAATATAAATAGCCTATGTAAAACTATAATATACATACAAAATTTCATCAAAATCGGGTGTACCGTTCACGAGATATAAGCGTTTAAGAAAAAGTTTGTGGTCAGGCGCATGGTCTCTTTCACACAGAACCGCTAGTGTGAATTTGATTAATTTAAAATTTGACCACTACAGAACGTCTCCTATATGTGAGCAAAATTTCATCAAGATCCGTCGAGTAGTTTCTGAGATTTGCGCGTTACAAGGAATAGTGTTAACAGACCGACACAAAACCAAAGTTGTTCAGGAGGTTATGAAACGTCCAGAAATATGAAAAAAATTGAAATCGGAGCAAAAAATATTTTTTTTTAAAAAAACGAACACAATACTTCCGATTTCTAATATTAGAAATTTGTCGGAAATAAAAATGCCGTACCTCTGGAACGAAAGGCCAAATACAAAATCACCTCATGAAAAAAATGTTTCAATTTATTGTCATAAGCCGCGTTTTTCTTTTGGATAAAAAAATCCAGGTTCGGTTTTTTCCAAATATTTCCATTTTCTTCCAAGTTTAGCTTCCCCACCATTCGTGATAGAATAATGCGTTTCTGTACTTTTAAATATAAACAATGGCAAAATGAAAACAACACGCAAATGAAGAAATGGAAGCAAGAATTTTACAAATCCATTTTGGTTAACCAAACTGGAAGAAGATTTCTCCTCTTTTCGTTTTCTTCCAAAAGAAAAATGACTTTCTTCCAATTTGTCTATTTTATTCCATTTGAATTCACTCTTACCCATTTCCTATTGTTACCATAGAGCTGAAACACCCTGTATTTCATTTAGGATTTATCCTATATTTCTTTCGAACCAAAGTGGATTCATCTGGAATATAATGAACGAACTGGAAGAAAGTCATTTTTCTTTTGGAAGAGGAAAAATCTTCTTCCAGTTTGGTTAACCAAAATGGATTTATAAAATTCTTGCTTCCATTGTTTTGTAGGATAAGTACATTGTTTATCTTTAAAAGTACCGAAAGGCATTTTTCTTTCCAAACTGGAAATATTTGGATTAAAATGGAAATATTTGGAAATACCGAACCTGGAAAAAAATTATCCAAAAGAAAAATACACCTTTTGTAAAAATACACCACCTTTAATTTGTATCGAGTGTAATTTTTACCCTATGCATTTTTTACCTTAATGGCTTGACAACACTGTATTTTCAAATTTTAGAAGTTCGTTATTTTTTCGAAGTGTCTAGAAGCCCGCCGATTGAAACTGAGGTTGACCGCTACGCAGCGTTCGTGTAGCATCCTTATCAAGTTTTTACCCGGAATTTTGCTCATGCTTATGTAATACTTATTTTGACATTCGTTCTCAACTGTTGGGTAGCGATGCGGTATAAGCATGTCGCTTATGACGCGCGTGTTGAGGGTATGTCTTCAAATCATGCTCTCGTCAATTTTTTTTTTTAATTTTTTAAACTGATGTAACATTTTTTTTATTAATGATTTTTTCTTTTATTATTATTATAATTTTTAAACTAAAATAATAATTATTTTTATGAGACTTAATGGGCAAAGGTAGGGTTAGGTAAAGTTAACGAGGTGAAATTGCACGATAGATCACTGACTTCAGTTTGTTGGGTAGGATGGTTGGGTGAGGGGCTTAGGTTAGGTTGAAATTAGTGCAGGTGGTTAGGCCGGGTCGCGCAGCGACCCGGTCTAACCCTGCACTAATTTCAACCTAACCTAAGCCCCTCACCCAAGCTATCCTAGCTGGCTAACGAAACACAACATTTAGACTGAAAAATTAATAGTAATTCCGCGAATAATGGAACTGTTCGGCTGACATCCAAAAAAATAAAAGCAACCGTGTTCGGCTTTGGAAGCGCTCCCAACCAACTAACCATTCAGCTGCCAATACTCATATTAGGAAGCTTCAAACTTTGAGAGGATGCTACACGAACGCTGCGTAGCGGTCAACCTCAGTTTCAATCGGCGGGCTTCTAGCAACGGCCTTATTTTTTTGATTTTATTCAATTATTTTTATCAGTGTTTTATGTTTGTTATCTCGCCTGAATTAAATACAAAATACTTTCTTTTTTAAAATAAATATCATTTATTAGTGTAAAAGGTGATTTTCTACTACATATTTCATAAATCCTGATAATCTGCTTTCAATAAAAATACCTATACCTATTGCTAAGTAAAAAAATAGTACCTACTGCTAAGTAAAAAAATAGTGATTGTTTATTTGCCACTACAGTCTTCTTAAAATGGGAGATGTGTGTGAAATCCTTGGTCTAGAAAAACCTCTATTTTATGATAGTAAATTTGATTGTACATTGCCTATGGAAACAGCACCATTTCCACACCATCAATATAGACAGAAAATTGATGACTACCAAGGTAGGTATGTACATATTATGTACAAGAAATTTTACCAACAGCTGCTTGCACTTGTTTTTTTTTCTTTAAAGGTTTCTAAGTTTAATTTATAATTTTTTTGTCAATTACACATGATCTTTGCTGAAAAGTTTGCAGCCCAAACTAGACAAAACTACCCTAATGGTAGCCCAGATAACCTTGCAGGAAGCCTTGCTTTTACACACTCTCAAGTAAGCACAGTTAGTGTGAATCCTATCTCCTGTTAACATGAATAGGCTTGAAATCTATTTGCTTAAGTAAATGTTCAGCATGCTTAAGTAAATCTTCAGCATGCTTGAGGCAATGAGGTTGTAATTAGTCTTCCTGATACTGTCTATTATTGTGATTGCAAAGTAAGTGTGCATCATTTTTACTGCACATGTGCAAAGGCATGAACCTGTATAAGTATTTTTGTTGAATAAACCAGTTTATTAAATCACTGATGAGGTTAACAACTTTCACCGGATCCATTCTGGCTGGGTGAGGTTTATTTGAGAGGATGGTTTGTAAGTTTCCAGAAAATGGAGGTTAAATCCCCTATTGAATGAACTTAATGTTATCAGAGTTTTTTTTTGTTTTAAGATGAGAAAATGCAATATCCAATACGACAAAGGTTTACACCAGCATCATACTCCATAATTCAGAAAGCATGCAACATTAAGCTTTCTATATGGTGCATCAGTGAAACAAAATGTATGCGTGCATTTGCCTTGTAAATTGTGCCTTTCTGCACACATTCATCCGGCAAATGTTTGATTCATTTCACATGTGCAGCAAACATACTTCACACTTTTGGTTTGCATTTGCAATCCTTTAAAAAAGTTTGTGTTTTTGAATGAAACATGCACCAGCAAGAATGCAACAAATGTGCTGCAAACATTTTGTTTTCAAACAAACTTTTATAATTCAGTCAATAAGCACCATAAGAGGTTATTAGAAGAACTACAGAATTTTTTGAGATGTAGGAATTTATGATGCTAAACTTCACACCAGAAAAGAAACTTTGGCTGTCTATCCCTTTTCTAATGAAAAGGAATGAGATTTCAAAGCCATTTGACATGGAGAATTCTTTGTTCAAGATTAAATGCTTGTCAAATTGTTTCCTTATTTCTTAAGAACTTAGGGTTCAATTTACATCATTATCACTGGTGATATTCATACATAAAAATATTGATGATTTACTCTGAAGTTTTCTTCCCCTGAGGAGCTGCCACTGATAAAAATATAACTATAACATTTTATTATAACTTCTTAAGTTGAAATGAAACAATTCATTTCTGTGTTCACAGATCTGCTCAAACAGAAACAGCAACATATGCAGAGCATAGCAAAATTAGAAATAGAAATAGAGAGCATGAGACAACTTCTGCAGGAATGTAAACAACTGAGGTTGAGTGTTCTAGAAAAGAAGGTGAGATTATGGAGCACTATGAGGAACAGCCCTTGTAACATATAAATTTAAAAAAAAGTTATCACATTTGTGTAAATCACAATTGTGATATCCAAGCACTCAAAGTTGCTTAACATGAGACTTGAACCACCAACCTCCAGCTTACAAGCCACTTTATTGATGAAGCTGCTGAGGTTGGTTCACTGTGACATATATTTCTCCAGTTTTATTTGGGTAGAAATAAAGTCAAATAATATTATTATTATTATGAAAGATTAGAAAGAAAAAAATGTTTTTTTATCTTTCCTTTTTTAATGAAAGAATTACTTATACTTTTCAGGAATATTCTCAAGCTTTCTTATTGCGTTTGAATAAAACAAAAATGATGAAAGAAGGAGAATTGCTACAGTTGAACTCTAAGACCAATTGTTCTGAGCAAGACAAAGCCAAAATAGCACAATTGCAAAAGTCAAAATGTCTTTATGATCACTTATTTGGTGTCAAAATTTGCACAAAATATTCCAACAAAGAAACCATCACTCTACATATAAAGAAGAAAACTGAAATGATCCAAACCAGTTCAAAAGAAACTCAAAAGGAAAATTATACTCAAGTCGAAACTAATTCTCCTGGTAGTGCATGGCTGTTGATAGAAAAGATGAACAAACAAAAAGTGAATAAAATCATGACACACAAAACTAATGTCTTGTTAGAGAAGTAGAATTTTATTTTGTTTTTGTAAATAAATTTAAATTTTATTTGATCAGTTATAAATATTTCCATTTATAGTTATGCTACTTCAAAATAATGTTTTTAACACAAATTTTCATTACTAGTTATTATTTTTTTTATTGGCTTAACACACTCCACTACAGAAAGGTATGGCCTAATTGCTGCAGGTGAAATGAAAATAGATAAATTTTCTCCAATACCTATTATACAAGGGGCATCTCATAAGTAAAAGCTATTAAAAATTCCCAATTTTTTTCAACATATTTTTATTACAGTTCATGTATGCATAACATCCTATCATTTTTCTACATGATTTCCAGCTCGATCAATGCACTTTTGGAAGCGGGGGAGCAATTTATGTGTACCCTCCTTGAAAAACTAGAGGTCCAAGCACGGACAGCGGTTTTGAGCTTGTTGTCGTTTCAGAAGTTTTTTCCCTCCCAGATGAACTTTCAGATGAGGAAATAAGTGAAAGTCACTTGGTGCCAGATCAGGTGAAAATGGTGGGTGGCCAAAAACTTCCCATCTGAATGAATTAAGGAGATCTTGAGTCTTTTGAGCCGAGTAGGGCGAGAAATTATTGTGGAACAAGAAAACTTGTTTCGTCACTAGCCCAGGCCACCCACCATATTCACCTGATCTGGCACCAAGTGACTGACTTTCACTTGTTTCCCCATCTGAAAGTTCATTTGGGAAGAAAAAGCTTTCGAAACAACGACGTGTTCAAGACCGCTGTCCGTGCTTGGACCTCTAGTTTGGACACGCAGTTTTTCAAGCAGGTTGTACATAAATTGCTCCTCCGGTTCCAAAAGTGCATTGATCGAGCTGGGAATTATGTAGAAAAATGATAGGATGTTACTGAACACAATCAATAAAAATATGTTGATTTTTTTGGGAATTTTTCATAGCATAGGGAACCTTACATTTGAGACGCATTGAGACCCTTGTACTAGCATTTGAAAGAAGTAGACATGGAAAGTTTATGGAGTATAGATCCCTCTGAATATTTAATTTTATCTGCTAATTACAGCCTTTAGTACCATTTTCTTTTCTTTTCAAGTGCTGTTTTTTTAAAATTATATAGACTTTGATTGAAAAATTCTGGAACATCAAATTAGTTCCAACACATATCTAATCAATAATAAATAAGAATTGTATCTACACAAATTTACATTTAATTAAGTATATGTATAATTAATTGTATATGGCCTGCTGTGGAAGTAATGGAAAAAATTCAAACTCTGAAAAAAGTGGTAGAATTTTCCCTTCACAAAATTATCTCTGAACATAAAAACCAGTTAAAATCCAAAGTAGTTTACATGGCGTTTTTCTGTACAAAGACCATTAGAACAAACTAAAATAAATAAATTATAAAGCAGAATATTGAGAAGAAGAAAAAAAAATTCCTACCCCGCTGGGAATCGAACCCAGGTCACCATGCGTACAATGCCTAGCGCGCTAACTCACTCTGCCACGGTGACTACTGATATGACCATGCAGTTGAAAGCAATGTTAAATTTTTGTTTAAAAAAACGCTTGCATACGAGTCTGCAACCATTTCGACATTTTCATCTTTACTATTCAAGGTGCAAAACCCATCTGACCAAATTTCGTATTGTGCGCATGACACACACTTTCCCTCTTCTCTTAGGGTTGCAATATCGAAACGAAAATATCGATATTAGGTATATCGATAATATCGAAACCATAATATCGATATCCGATATTAGAAGACTTCTCTCCCTTTACAATTCGATATTTCGTTACATAATATCGTTACATAATATCGTTACATAATTTCGTTACACAATTTCGTCACATAATTTTGGTTATGTGCCAGAGCAAAGACATGAAAATGTCAAAAAAAGAAACATTGTATAAAGGTCATTAAAAACAAATAGGTACAATACAAATAATTGAAATAATAATAAAAAAAAAAAAAAAAAATATGAGAGGAAATTATGTATTGCATTGATAAAAGGTGCTTCACAGTTAAACATTTTGGTTAAAATTACAACCAAACAAGTTATAACCCTTCGTTTTAACCCAAATTTTCAAGTTTGACATCAAAATTAAGGGATATTTATTATTATAAAATTGATATCTTGTTTTTTCCTTTTCAAAATCTCAAGGTAGGGTTCTTAAAAACTTCATAATATATATATTTTATATAGGGCATTTAATGTAGAAAATAAACCCAAATTAGGTGATAGATACCCTATGAAAAGTAGAAATTATTTTATTAACGAGTCTCTTGCTGTTACAAATTGAATAATTGTAAACATTACAACTAAATAGACACGTAATTGACGGTTATTTTGCCTAAAAAAATGTACAAGTTGGAAAAATAATGAAGTTACACAAAGCATTTGTATGGAATCAATTCTTCAAATATTATTATTTTGGTACTTGAAGAACATTGAACTGATAAAGTTATCAACCCAAAATGGAAATTTAATGAAGAATGACAGAACTAGCAATCTAGAGTACATGGCTCTCAATGTCAAGTTACACCAATTGCAACAAAATATATTTTGAGACCAACACTGATCATGAAAATACAACACTGAGTGTGTACATGATCAACTTTTGAACAGTTTGATGTTAGAAAATTGAAATTTTAACTGTAAACTGTGTAAATATGCTGATTTTTCTAAATTATTTAAAATTTCACATATTTAAAAGGCTATTTTATAGTGAATTTTTTTTGTAAAAAAAACTATTTGTATTATAGTCTATTTTTTTGTAAAAAAATAAGGGTTTCTCATATAAGATTTTAAAGTTAAGTTAAATGAAGCACAATAATACAAGTTTACATTTGGGGTATCAAATTTCCAGCTTTTCATGTTTCAAAAGTTAATCTGATCATGATGATTAATCTGTATAATATGTTTGTATAGTGATAAACATGATATGTGTTCTTGCGATCACTTATACATTTTTAAGTGAATAGATATAGAAGATTGTATAAGTAGTGCTTTATTTAGACTGTCAGTGCAAGACAGCTAGTCCTATTATGCCAACAGTTTGTACAGCTCCAATGTTAAGCTATGGCATGTAACAACAAAAAATAATTATTATTAATTTCTCTATATTCTTTTTTATTTGTAATTCCTCTATGTTCTTTGTAAATAAATTTACTGTCCCATAGATCAGTACTTATATTACATAATGATATTTATAAAGTACATTAAGCCAGCGTCGATGGCATGTTGAATACACCGGTTCCCTTCAGAACACCGAAGTTAAGCGACATCCAGCGAGGTTAAGACTTGGATGGGTGACCATTCAAATTCTAATTCTCGTGACGCTGGCTTTTCCCGGCCCCACTCAGGCTGGGTGAGGTCAATGTGAGTAGCAGGTTTGTGAGTTTCCTGCGAATGGAGGGTAAAACCCCCGTCGTGATATGACCATGGCAGTTGAAAGCGACGTTAAACCCCAATTTAAAAAAAAAAAAAAAAAAGTACATTAATTTATTATATCTTCTGTCACCTCTCATGAATTACCAGGTGGAGGGATTCGTCTGTTTTCATTGGCATCTCACACAGGTACAGGGTCATCATTGTTAGCCCTAGCAGAATATGTGGTGTTGTTTGGACCTGAAATCAAACATTTTGTTGTTGTTAAATATTTTATAGAACTGAAAGAAGCTGTATTTAATTTATTTCATAGTATACAGAAGGATAAACAAATTAAATACTAACACTTGGTTTGAATAGACAAGCAAAACCCACAACTGAAATTCCTGGCGTTTGGTTGGATAAATTTTGATGAAAAAATCTTGATTGTCAAAGTTAATAAAATTTCAAAATTATATGCTGGGAATCATATCAACTACCCACAATAACCTCAATCATCCTAGTTTGAGCCAGAAACGCCAGCTTATCATATTTCTTACTTCCATGGGAACAGAATTTTTTGTAATCAAATTCTGCCCAACCAGGGAATCGAACTCAGGTTCTTTGGATCACGGGCAGTAGTCACAACCTAAGTAATTGCTAGTTTGGGTTTATTTTATTTATTTACACTTTATTTTTTATACAATACAAACAACAATAAATTATTAACAAAGATAAAAAAAAATTAACAATATTTACAACAAAAAAAAAAGATACAGAAAAAAAATATTTAAATTTAAATGTACAATGTATTGTAATCCGGGGCGAAGGGCATTCTCTGCCACTTAACCCCGGATACAAAAAAAACAAATAAAATAAAACATGTATTTACAATATTATGACAAAGAAGAAGAAGAAAAAAAAAAGAAGAAATTAAACGCAAGAAGGGGAGATAAAGAAAAGACAGAGAGAATGAAAGAGAGGGAAGAGGGAGAAGGAAAGAGAGGGAGAAGGACATAAAAAAGGAAAGAAGGTTTAGAAGTTATATACAATATATATGTCAATGTATAAAAGAAGAGGTTTCCCTACTGCTGGGTTTCCATGGGTTTCCCTCCTGCTTACTATTGCTACACTCCGCCAGGTCCTCATCCATATAAGTTGTGTTCACCGCCTGATGCCTGGCCGCTAGCTCTCCCTCACTGCCACTTTGCAAACTTTTCCTCCTCTCCACCACCTTCAGATGATGATAGTACACCCACTTGATCTCCTTCCATGTCCGACCCACAAACATGTCTTTTTTCAGCTCCATGAGAGGGATGATGTCCTCCTTGCCGATGCTGCGTCGAGACTCGATGTGGAGTCCAAAGTAGGAGAAGATGGTTTCTTTCTGTTCGGCCGTCCAGGGGCGCCGATTTGCCACCGACCAGCTTCTCTTGTTGACTGAAAAAGTGACACAGTTTGCAATATCTATTTTTTTTTTAAAGCTTTATTAGGAGGACAAAGTACAATGGTAACAGTATAAAATTAAGAAAAAAAAAAAAAAAAAAACAAAACAAAACAAATGACAAAATAAATAAGTAAAAAAGAAAATAACAATAATGTCCTACCTAAAGGGGCGGGGTTATTGCCTGTGGCAATCTCTTCCACCCAACCCTTATTTTGAACAGTTGGGAAATAGTTATAGTTATTATTACTTGGTATTACTATTTTTGTTCACTGAGCCACGCCCATCTCAGTGGTTAAGAGCATTGGTTGCTGATACACAGTTTGCGGGTTCGAATTTCGGCTAGAGTAGAAAATTCTCACCAAGTTTTTCTGTTTCCAGAATGGAATGGATGCAAAGGTAAAGAAAGAGCCCTAAAGTAATGTGAAAGCGGTTCCGGGGTAGCTTTAAAAAAAGTCATTATTATTTTTTTTTTTAATTAATTCAACTCATTATTTTTAGGCTTGCGCACACATTGCCCTGGGTTGAATCCCCAGCAGGGCAGGATTTCTACTCTGTACTTGGATGTCTCATAGTCCTTGTGAAGGAAATTGAGTAGCTGCTTTAATGTGACCTGTAATCAGTGGCAGAGTTAGGCAAAAATAAGGTAAAAAAAGTTAATAAGTCACAACTTTACTAAATCTATGCTCAAACGGGGCTTGAACCACTGACCTCCAGGTTCAAAACCATCACTTTATTAATTAAGCTCATAAGGTTGGTTGTTAAAGTAGTACTTAATACATGATAAGCATACCTCTAGATTCTAAAGATTTTTCAACCTAAGACAGCAGAGTTCTTCATATGTATTACAATACCATTATTTTCTGATGGGCAGGCCACAATACTTTCATTATCTAAAATCAAAATCTGTTGGAAACATTCTTAAAAATAAAAATGTTAATTCTGATTCTTGAACCAATACTACAAACCAGGCGCGGCCAGTGCTAAGGAGCTGTGGAACTGATGAAGGAAGAAGAGTGGATTTTTCTCAAGTCCTTGCTTGTACAAAATGAAAATCATCACACTTTTCTAATAGAATAATTAATTTACAATGATTCACATGGAAAACAAAATCAAACTCGTTAGGTACATAAAGAGCCACTCTAGAAATCAAATTTTAGTCAGGTTTATTTTCCTTTTCTTACCGGCCACGCCTATTACTTACTACTAATGGACCTGTTCCTTTCTAACCAACTCACTTCTCTCCCTATCACAGCAATGGTGTGAGTGGCATGAAGGTTCATCAAGGAAGTGTCCGTATCGGTTGCACCTGTTGACCATGGAGCTAGGACAGCAGTCTGTGCCATTGTAAGGAAGCACCATGGAACTGTTGCAGTGAGAGTGCTTGGGTTGTTTAGGTTTGGAACACTTCTTGGCTGATTGTACAATTGCTGAAAAGAACAAACAGAATTTATGCATTGAGAAAAACAGAGTGGAATTTCTAGAGTTTCTCCTTCTTTTCTATTTGGAATTTCATTAGTCTTTAGTTCTATTGTATGTCTGTGTTTGTTCATGAACATCAAGTAAAAATATTTAAAATATGATTAGTGTAACACAGAGTACAATATATAATTATGTCTTTTCAAAGGGTTATGAATTGTAAACCATTGAGTCCCACATTTTTTTTTTTTTTGATAAAATTCTTAAACCAACTTAATGATGTTTTAATAGAACAAAATAGATATTAGCTAATTAGATTATAATATAACTGGCTTACAAGATGGACATGAAGGACTAGAAAATGAGCTTTGTGTGGCCTGAGATTTGGTTTGATTACTGTCTGATCCATGAGAGTTGGTTGTGTGTTTTGAGGGCCCATTGGTACTGAGATCTGAAATTTGGGAATTAAAAAAATGAAATAAAATACTTCAAATATCTACTTCGAAGTTAGTAGATAAAAATCAATACAATGAGGAAAAATATCTGGATTAGCACAAGATTCCAGAGGGTAAGATATGACATCAATTTTATTATTATCCTCTGTCCATTATTATGAACTTAGAATAGAAAAAAAATTGGATTAATTTAGATTTCTTCTTTTTTCTTATTTTGTTGTTATTATTATTACATTTGTTCAAATAAGTCATGAAATTAAATATTATTATAGTGTTACGTGATGTCAAAAGTTCCAAGGGGATCCATCATATTACAGGGGGTGTCTGAAAAGTAAGGTTCCCTACCCTATGAATATTTCCCAATTTTTTTTGAAACATTTCTTTTAGTGCATTGTGTTAAGTAACATCCTATCATTTTTCTATATAATTTCCAACTTGATCAATGCACTTTGGGGACTGGGGGAGCAATTTATGTATATCCTCCTTGACATGTCCAAAGGCGGAAAGCGGTCTTGAGCTTGTTGTCATATTGGAAGCTTTTCCCTCCCAAATGAACTTCCAGATGGGGAAAGAAGTGAAAGGCACTTGGTGCCATATTAGGTGAATATGGTGGGTGGCCAAAAACTTCCCATCAGAATGAATTAATGAGATCTTGAGTCTTTCGAGCTGAGTGAGGGCGAGCATTATTGTGGAACAAGAAAACTTGTTTAATCAGAAGGCCATTCCCCAAAAAAAACTTTTTTTGTGAATTTTTTATAGCGTAGGGAACCTCACTTTTGAGCCATCCCTAGTATATTTTATTAATGAAATTCACCAGTACCTAGAGCATTTTATAACTATTCTATTCAATGAGACTTACCACTGTATTCACGTTTTGTTGGAAATGGAGGTAACTTTTTGTTGCTTATACATGATGAACAATAGAACCTTTTGAAAACATCTTCATGGATATCTATGTACATTTCAACTGTGCGATTACACAAACTACACTTTACCAGTTCCAAATGTCTGGGTACAGGTACTGAATCAACAGGGGCAACTGTGGTTTCAGACAGCTGTTGCAACCCCTGTTGTAAGCCAGTAGGAAAGTTAAAATAAGATGATAGTTGATTATGGGTCAGTTGTTTTACATTGGTAAAGTCTGTATATTTCTCCATTGTTGGTTTTTTTGAAATTTCAATTTTTTTTTGAACCTTGTGAGTTTAATGCAAATGTTACACCAAGACTCAGTTGCCTTGTCAAGGTTCAGTTAGACATGATTCAGAAAATATACATCACTCATCCAATTTAATTCAATTCAACAGGACCAGCAAATTCTGTTAGTCTGGATCTTTTCAAAGTCTTGTTTTAGACTTCATCAAGCCAATGCCAACCCTCAGTAGGGTTGGGAAAAAGTTCATTGAAAAAGCAAGAATGTTCATTGTCAGCTATATAATCATACAATGATTTTTATTGTTTTCTCTTTCTGCTGTCTCCTTTTGCTTTGAGTTCAAATTGTTAACACCCCATTCATTAGTTGTTCAAGCTTTAATCTGCAAATAATAATTTAACCTGAAAAGGATAAACAAATAATCACTGACAGGATTGAATTTAAGATGCCCTTACATTGGAATACCAATAACTCATCATGCACAATAGCCTAAGTTGAGGGACAGACCAGCTTATCTTTAATTGAATCCTGTTTTATAAATTGGAAAGAGATAAAATTATTAGTTTCAATTAGTTCACAAAAAAACAAAAATTTAAAGAAAAATGAATAATAATTACAACTGAAAAACATGGTCAGACCAAAAATTTAGTGTAAGTTCACTGGTACAAGTTTGATCATAGAGTGCAGGACAAATATTAGATTTCTGATTGCTTATTCATCACAAAACATGCTAGGCTGCTCTCTCTCACACATACTCTCTAGACAAATAATACAAAACACACACACTTTCAGTTTTCAGTCATCTTTGTAGTCTAATACTTAGAAGCTGGTAAAGTGAGAGAAAAAAATAATTTCAAATGGGCAACAGACTTCCAAGGGGAAACTGCCAATGTCATAAACACCCAACCCATGGCATATTTTGTATTACTTTCCTTATCCTATAATAAGGAAAGTATTGTATTCGTCGAAAATTTGACCCACCCAGTTTTTCACATTTCTGGACGAATCATAGCCTCAGGATACCAAAAAAGTTGTTTTCAGCCATTGGTCTGTGTGTCTGTCTGTCTGTGTGTGTGTGTGTGTGTGTGTGTAAACAGGATATCTCAAGAACAGTACGAGCTAGAGACTTGAAAATTGGTATGCAAATTAATTTCATACACCAGACGAACCACGAAACTTTTGGTTGAAATCGGTTGCAGGGCCGCAAATATTGGCTGCAACCGCCGCTTCTTTGAATTGGTTAAAGATACAAAAAAAGTTAGAGAACAACATTTTCTCGGATTGAAAAAATAATAGGGGTTTACTCAGATCATTTTTTTGATATCTTGAACTTTTTGGAACCCGGCCCCAATTTACCAATATTTTGGGGGGACCTGCTTGGACTAACTTTTTTATTATTCACAATAGATGGGGGTTGCGACATATCAAATCCAATGATTTTGAGGTGCTGATTACGAATTTGGCACTGAATTTTAACTATCTTATACCGTTGAGTCACCAGTGGCGGATTTTGACTTCTTTTTGGGGGATAAGGAAAGTCGTGTGATGTTTACACCAGATTTTTTTTTTGCTCAATTTCCAAAATTGTTTTGTGGACCAAGTTGGACACTGCAGATCACTGGTTGGCAACTGCTCCTCTAGGGCATATTATTATCCTTATCACTTCTCTTAATTCTAAGGGAGAATAAAGAAGGAAAAATTAGAAATGTTGTACATTAAAATATGACAACATTAAATACCTACCATGTATAAATATAAATGTGTTTCTTTGTGTTATTATATCACCATTTTAGTGGGTAGCACAGAATTATAGGACTTTTCTGTATCTTTAATATCCCAATATCTTATTTTTGCATATAATTCTGCCACTGGTCACTTCTAAAATTAAAGCAGCTACTCATTTTTCCTCACAAGGTATGAGTGTACCCCAAACACCCAAGTACCTACAGAGCAGAAAAAATCCTGCCCCACTGGGGACCAAACCCAGGTCACCGTGCATGCAATGCCTAGCGCGATAACTCACTCGGCCAAGGTGACTACTCAAGAAATACTATGTACAAAATGGGTTTACCATGTTAATGGGATTGTACTTCATATTCTGATATACTTTCAGCAGTTCATTCTTATGCTGGAACACTTCTCCTTAAGTGTCAGAAGGCACAGGAAACTATCAATCAAGTTTCATTATTAGCAGAAGAACTTATCCTTGATAAAACTAACAGATATCATTAATGTAAATTTTCGGTAAGTAAAACAGCTAAATTACTAGTTTAAATAAAGAATAACAATTATAAGAGAAAAAACACTTTTCTTTGAAAATATTTTAATTTTTTTGTTATGTTTTGGTTGAGAATTTTGGATTTGGGATAGTGAATAGTGAAGAAATCTGTGTTGAGACTGTTGAGTTCTCTGTTGATCTGTTGCTGTTGTCCGCATTCCACATTTTACGAGCCCTTATAAAAGAGGAGTGATATATGAAAAACTGCACTAGCTTCACTTACTTGGATTTTTTCAAATTTCGATGTCCATTCAAAAGTGTTTTCGCGGTTTTTTCTGTATAACTAAAAAGTTAATTTATCCCCAAAATTTGTGCAAATATCGTGCTTTCCCAGAGATTGCTATGTCTCAAAGGCCCATAACGTAAGTCTTTTCCATCTGAATCTCTTCTTTAAGTTTAGACAGCTAAAATTACTTCAAAAGTATTCAATACCAATTGCATCAACTTACCTGTATAGGCTTGACTGGTTTAGAACCTGAGAGTGAACTGAAAGGTCTTAATACAGGCAGTACAACTTCTGCTCTAAAGTTAAAAAAAAAACCTAAAAAGCCCAAGTAGCTGGTGGATTTGAGAAGAGTTGGTTCTGTATTTGAAAAACACAGGGCCAGGACAAGATGAAAGTTGATGTTGTTGTAGTGGTGTGAGCTAAGCTAAATAGTTCTGATGGTTTCTTACTGGGTTATCAGATTATTGTTTCAGTGTATTAGGTCTCTTTTAACATTTTTGAGATTTTGTAACACAATTTTTCTCAGCTGGTACAGGCCAACAGTATTTATTTGAGTGATTTGATGTGGAACCAACCATTGTGGAGACTTTTGGCTTTCTTATCTGTTTGAAACCTCTTTAAGCCCTTTTGTAATTGGCCTACTAGCTAGGCCAGATAAATCAGGCCTCTCAGAACACATTCCATGAGTCATTGGAAACACCCATTGATGTGAAGGTGAGAAAAACATGAAACACTCATTTTTTATTTAGGTGTTTTACAAAATAATTATGTGTAGCAACATTCTGTCTCAAAATTTAAACAAGAAGTGTTGCATAGTCAGTGGGGAAAAGTGGAGATCTCATTTGATCCTTAAGGGCATATGGTACCCCCCAAAAAATTGCAAATTTTATGACCAATTATCTCAGAAACCCACAGTCTGATTTTGATGATTTTTTTTTTTTAAATAAGTTAGGCCTAGTTAAGATCTACCAATCTGCGGAAACAGATTTGCAAAATATCAGTTAGGTGAACCACAATAAATTATCAAACTTGAGGGTTTTGCCACCTCGGTTTGATGAGCAAAACCCTTGATTTACTGCACTAGCACTAATTTGACAAATCCTTATGGATAGATAACTTTCCCAATCCCCAGTTTCTTGTTTTTTAGGTGTTTTTCAAGATCCGTAGAACTGGTCATGAGTGTAATAGTATTACACTTCATTCTTGCAAAAAATAAATAAATAAAAATGAATTGTCATAAAATTTCACTTGAATAATTAACTAGTTTAATGAGAACTGAATTCACACAAACTTATTAATTTAATTAATGGAAAATGTATCTATCATTTGGATAAGAGAACCCATCATTCAATATCCCCCATGATGTGTTTCACAGTAAAGCTTTTACAGTTTTAATGTTAAAAATGTTCTACTTATGTTCCAATATTAAAGCTAAATAGTTAGTGTAATAAATTTCAACAGTCTAATATTACTATTGGTGTTATTATGGTCAAATTATGATGGGGGTTTCACCCTCCATTAGCTGGTCATCCAGCCTTTGTGGGCTGAAAATATCCAGCATTACAAGGGTATAAATTTGGATGGTCACCCATCCAAGTCCTAGCCTTGCTCAACCTCAGTGACAAAACAAGAATTGCTGTATGTGCCATCAATGCTGGCTTAATTGGTGCTTATTTATATTTAGCAAGCACCATTAGCACTACTGGTTTCATGTGGGTTTTCAAGAGACTTGATTTTAATTGGTAGTCTCCTAAAATAATTTGTACTAAAAGCATCTGCTTGTTGAACCTAAATATCATTTCACCAAGTTAGTGTTTCAATAGTACTCTTTTTTACCATGTTTCTGTTCATACTGATGTTGTTTTTCCAGGTCCTTCTTTTCAGTCTCGTCTAAGAAGCCTTCAGATGGAGATGTTAAAAGGTAATTGAATATTTTATATAATTATAAAAAATGAGCATTGGTTAAACAAAGGATAACATTATTTTATGGAGCACATTATTTTATGGAAGAAGTCACTGTGGCAGAGTGAGTTAGCGCGCTAGGCATTGCACGCACGGTGACCTGGGTTCGATCCCCAGCGGGGCAGGATTTTTTCTGCTCTGTTCTTGGGTGTTCGGGGTCCACTCATACCTCGTGAGGGAAAATGAGTAGTTACTTGTATGAGTAACGACCAGTGGTGGCATTACCAGAGTAAAAAGAAATTGATGTAATAGAATAATTCGAAAAGTACAGGAGGCTCTTAGTAATGCTGCGCTACCCACAAAAATTGTGAAGAGGCCTTGTGCTTCATCACAAATAAAACCATACATACATAATAATGTGGATCTTTCTCAATGATTCACAGAAAACCACCCGCAGCCCAAATTATTGATGATTCACCTGTGAAAGTATCAAAGAGAAGGAGCAGAGTTCAAATAGCAAGTGAAAGTGAAGATGAAAGTGAGATGTGAGTTTTTTTCTACTCAGTGAATCCTAATATGTATTTATCTATACTATTTTTTCCTCCTAAACCTCAATACATAAATTAATGTGTTATTATATTAAAGCCCAAGTGCATAGTCGCTCATGAACAGATTAAATAAATCAACTTTATACACAATCAAATGGCTAATGGCCGTGCTTAATCAGGCTGTTAGTGAATATGCAATCCCCCCTGAGAGTTATAAGTTACAGTTCTTTTTGCACAATGTCTCCTTATCATCAATTAATTATTTAAAGACATATATTTGCAGGCTGTAACAGTGTACCTGTAATTTTTCATTTCAGTATTTTTTTTTTACAATAGTTTTTCTTTATTTTAATAGCCAAAAATATTGTTTTAGCTATTAATTATAATTTGTACTTGAGACTGAGGATGTAGTATTTAATACCTAGCAATGTCAAAAAATTAGAAAATATCCATCTTCACTAAACTCCTTGAAGTCCTATTCGAACTACCCAAGAAAGTTTAAATTCTCTAGATCTACAAAAATTGTAAAATAGCTTTAATCTTTCTATCTTGTAGCTGAATTTGGATAACATCTTCACAGAACATACAGTAATATTACAGTATGACTTTTTAAACCCTTGATCATGTATCTCTTGAAATACAATCAGTGGTTGGTAATCATTTCAGCTACTCCATTATCCTTAGTGAGCTGAGTTAGAATGGGAAATTTATCTTACTCCTATGTTTACTTTCAGCTCTGAACAGAAAGATAATAAAAATTCCGATGAGGACAAAGTGTCAAACGAAGAAAAAGAAAATAAAGCTAAGTCAAAATCTGGTTAGTATTTTTTTCCCACAAAGCAGGCACTTTAACTCTGTCAATAGAATTTAAATTTAATAAAACGAGCGCCTATTTCTGTGAACTGAGACTTTGCTCATGTACTTTTCTGTAATCTTATTGAAAATATCATTCATATCGAGGTACCCTCTTTTCTCATGGTCATTGTTATAATTTTAATGTGATGCAATATCAAATTAAAGTCATTGTACTTTATTTTCTGTTGAATCAATAAAAAAAAGACCCCGGATGTCTCAAAGTAGCCAAAAAACAGTAGGTAAATTTCAGTTACTCGTGATCTGCCTAATTATATTAAAAGTATCTGTTCAGGAGTTTTTGTGTGACAATGAAACAGGCAGAAAACTCGTCTATTTCATTTGAACTATGAATTAAAATGCCTATTTCCATGAATGGTCAACAATCAATATTGGTTGTACTCTTATCAGAGAGTTCTTTTTACATATTCATAACTTCATCCGTCCTTAGTAACTCGATCGATAAGGCGGCGGACTTGAAACCTGGTGGTCGATGGTTCAAGTCTCAAGCATAGCAAACAATATTATTAACGCGAGTTTGAGTAATTGTGATATCACGATTGTCATTAACAGAAATTTGATAAACTGTATTGTGATAACTTCACTCACATAACCTCACAACTCTTGGAGTTGTAGAATGAAAGTCAGAGCCTGGGGGTATGTAGTTCTCGCGTGTCTTCTTATCACTCTCATCTCCGCTGGTAAGAAGTTAAATTTACGTTAATATAAATAGAACGACTGTGAAAGTAAGAAGTAGTAATATTTCAAATTATGTTTTGTTTATTTTGGTCAAACGTAACTTCCTCTACAATAGTCATATTGCGATGGGGTTTTTACCCTTAAACTATTAAGCTACTCACATCATCATCACAGGACCTTTTTCACAGGTCATCATCACATGTGTGGCTAAACCATGGCTCTTGTTGACCATAGGTGAATTCGAATCCAAGGCGGGCACTCATTTCAGTATTTATTGGAAACTGGGATACCTAACATGTGATTGCCACTGACAGTTTTTGCATTACTAATTGTAGAGAACTTTTACTTCCGACTAGATGAATAGATAACGGAAGTATTTTTTATTTTTAAACACCATCCTTTCGATGTGGCTTGCAAGTATTCTTTTGTAAGATTTTCGATGGTACCATTTTTTTTTTTTTTTTTAATTTTCAAGAGTAACTACAGACTCTTGATAGATAAATAATACTGTACATTTTTTTTCCAGATGATAACGACCCAAGCCCTAGCAAGCAGGAACCAAAGAAACGTCAGAGCAAAGCTAAACGCAAGAAAAGCGAATCATCAGAAGTTGATGGTTCCAGTGAGAGTGCCACTGAACAATCGAGTCCTAAGAGAAAGAAATCAAAAACCGAAAAGTCACCGGAAAATCAAGATAAAACTGTCACCAAAGAATCTCCGAAAACCAAGCCTCGAAGTCGCTCGCAAAGTCCTCTCAAATCGGCTGAAAAATCAGAATCTAAACAGACAAAACGATCAAATTCTAAATCACCTAGAAGATCCGTTTCAAAATCACCTAAAAAATCCAGGTCGAAATCGTCCGATGCAAAATCACCGTCTGTTGTAGACAAAAAATTGTCGAAAAAATCGCCCGCCTCCAAGCAAAATGGAACAAAAAAATCGGCGAGCAAAAAAAAGCAAAGTCCAGAGAAAAAGAAGGAAAGTCCCCAGAAAAAGGAGGGAGCAAAGAGCAATGCCTCGCTCACCGGGTCCACAGTAAAGGGAGTTGAGTATAATCCTCTCAAGAATAACTATCACCCCATTGATGATGCGTCGTGGAAACATGGCGAGAAGTAAGTTTCTTTCTCTCTCCCTCCCTCCCTCCCTCCTCTTTTTCTTGCTAAATCATGTGGTAGCATTGGTATTTCCATTTTCCACACGTCAGTTAGAGGTCAATTTTGTGTAAAATTTGACCCAGAAAAAAAAAATAATAGAAAGTTCCATTTACAAATCGAAATTTGATGCCTGTTTCACTACTTTTGGGACACCCTGGAGCAAGGGACTCTTTTGTCTCATTCTTGCAGGATAAACAGAGTATTATATTGCACTTTATAAATAAGGTGATATTATAGCATAAACAACCATTATTATTATTATTATTGTGACAAGTCTTGTAGAGGAAAAGTTATAACTGCAAATGTATTTACAATATTATGTCCTCCGTTAGATCCAATCTGGATCAAGAATTAACCAAATTCCTCAAATAATAATAAGAATAATCAATATTCAATCTATAAACAGGGAGTAGACCAGCAGTCTGGCTGGGGGACTATAAACAGGGAGTAGACCAGCATTGGCTTGGTTCTGGGGGCCCTTGTCAATTATTAGCCTCCTTGTATAGACATTGGTAGAAGTGCTGAGACATTCCTCCACTGTCTGGCTACCATCGTTCACGATGACGCCACCCTATGATGATGATTATTAGCTATGTGTATGTCATTCGAGACGATCATCTGTTTTAATGTGCATTAAAAACAAATAGAATCCACTCCTCTGCCCGGGGTTAAGTGGCAGAGAATGCCTAATGCCTAAGGCATTAACTTCGCCCCGGATTACAAAACAATTGTAATTGAAAATTAATATTGATCTTTATTTCTTTTTGTACATACTTCTAATTTTTTTTTAAATTTATTGTTATTTTTTTTGTTGTTGTTGATGATTGTTTTGTAAAAAAAATAAAGTGTAAAATAAAATAATAATAATAAACTCCTACAGGGTACCCTACCTGGCTCTGTGCCGCACGCTGCAAGAGATCGAGGGCATATCGGCCCGCCTCAAGATAGTGGAGACTCTGGCCAACTACTTCCGGTCCGTGCTGGTGCTGTCTCCCGGCGACCTGCTGTCTAGCGTGTACCTCTGCCTGAACAAGCTGGCCCCCGCCTACGAGGCTGTGGAGCTGGGCGTGGCCGAAACCAACCTCATGAAGGTAGATATCATAGTAAAAAAAAGCCAGCTTCCTTCTTCTGAACCTAATTTATTGCTATCTCTATGATTCTTGAAACAAGAATGTTATTTTTGTGGTGCTGTGGGTAGCATAGCATTACTAAGAGCCTGCCAGCCTCCGTGGGGTAACGGTTGTGACTACTGCCCGTAGTCCAGAGATCCTGAGTTCGATTCCCGGTTGGAGCAGACTTTTCGCACAGAAAATTCTGTTCCCTCCGAACATGTGAGGCTGGCAATTCCGGGCCTACCCAGGCTGAGTGAGGTTAATGTGGGTAGCTGGTACGATTCCCAGCGAATGGAGGGAAACCCCCGTCCTGTCTACCTCATGTCAGGACGTTAAAACCAAATAGAATCAATGGACATGAAAGGAGACATTGGATTTGGGCGTCCATATAATCCTCTCACTACCGTGATTTATGTATCAATACCTATCTCACGGACACGGAATTATTATTAGTAAAAAAAATAATACATACAGTCCAACCTGCTGATACGGAAACTCAAGGGACTAGAATTTATGTAAGAGAAAACTCTTGTATCCAAGTTTCTCTTATATCCAGATTCAACTGTATAATAATAGAGCCCGCGATTAGCCCAGTAGTAATGTACCCGCTTGGCATGCGGAAGGTCCTGGGTTCGAGTTCCAGAGCCGACAAAAAAAATATTCATAATATTAACACAGTTGATTGTAAGAGGTACCGGTGCGCTCGTGTCGACCCAGCACTTAAATGGGATGTACTGTAGCACCTCTCGCCCATTAGAGTGGACGCCCAAAAGCAATTTTCTAGACTTCTGTATCCTGTGTGTGATGTATTGTGTATAGTATAGTAGTATAATAATAATTCCGTGTCCGTGAGATAGGTATTGATACCTAAATCACGATGGCGAGAGGATTATATGGACGCCCAGATCCAATGTCTAGGCTCCTTTCATGTCCATTGATTCTATTTGGTTTTAACGTCCTGACTTGAGGTAGACAGGACGGGGGTTTTACCCTCCATTCGCTGGGAATCGTACCAGCTACCCACATTAACCTCACCCAGCCTGGGTAGGGCCGGAATTGCCAGCCTCACATGTTCGGAGGGAACAGAATTTTCTATGCGAAAAGACTGTTCCAACCGGGAATCGAACTCAGGATCTCTGAACTACGGGCAGTAGTCACAACTGTTACGCCACGGAGGCTGGCAGTTCTTTATTTGGACTGTCATGTCGGCTCGAGACAGGGAGTCCCATTATGCTAACAGTTTATGTGTAGTGTTGTTTATGTGTATGTTCAATCCTATTATTATTATAGTAAGCTTTATTAGTTAGAATACAATGAAATATAAAGAAAAACAAAAAGATTAAACAAATATACAAGAAGAAAAAAAAAGAGAATGAAGTTAACGTCCTACCTAAAGAGCGGGGTTATTGCCTGCGGCAATCTCTTCCACCCAAATCCAAAGGGTTGGGTGGAAGAGATTGCTACAGGCAATAACCCCGCCCTTTAGGTAGGACATTATTGTTATTTTCTTTTTTATTTTTTACTTATTTATTTTGTCATTTGTTTGTTTGTTTTTTTTTTTTCTTAGTTTTATACTGTTACCTGTACTTTGTCCTCCTAATAAAGCTTAAAAAAAAAATCCTAGTTGATTGTATTGATAACGAGAGCGCCTCCTTCCTGTCTCCCCCCAGGCGATCTCCCAGTGCACGGGCCGCACCCTGGCCCAGCTGAAAGCAGACGCGGCCAGTGTCGGAGACCTGGGCCTAGTGGCGGAGCGCAGCCGCAGTAACCAGGCCGTCATGTTCCAGCCCCCGCCCCTGAGCGTCGCCACTGTGTTCGACAAACTCAAGGAGATCTCGCAGATGACAGGTCATCAGGTGAGGATTTTTTTTCAACTTTTCTTAGAAGCTTTTATCATTAGCTTAGGAAAAGATTAAATATAAAATTAAATATAAAAAGAAATGATAGGTATGATATTTTATGTTTTTATGTAACAATAATTTGAATATCTTGTTTATGTAATGTATCTGTAAAAACAAAATAAAACCCCAAAAAGGGAGGCCCGTGCTCTGTACAGAGTGTCAGAGGGCTTATTATTATTATTATTAGGAAAAGAACCTTTGTAAAACTCCAATATTGTTAATAAATAAATAAAATGTTAAAAAAAAGTCTGCCAGCGAAAAGACTCTTTTTTTTAAATAAAATTAAAAGTCCTTTAAAATTTTCAAAAAAATTAAAATTTGCCAGCAAGCAAAGACTTTTTTTTCCTTTAAAATTTTCAGGAACTGCCAGAGAAAAACGACTCTTTTTTTCCTCTAAAATTTTCAAGAACTGCCAGCGAAAAAAGACTTTTTTTTCCTTTAAAATTTTCAAGATCTGCCAGCAAGCAAACACTTTTTTTTTCCTTTAAAATTTTCAAGAACTGCCAGCGAAAAATGACTCATTTTTTCAATAAAATTAAAAGATCTTTAAAATTTTCAAAAAAATTAAAATTTGCCAGCAAGCAAAGACTTTTTTTTCCTTTAAAAATTTCAAAAAAATTAAAATTTGTCAGCAAGCAAAGACTTTTTTTCCTTTAAAATTTTCAAGAACTGCCAGGGAAAAATGACTCTTTTTTTCCCTTAAAATATTCAAGAACTGTCAGCAAGCAAATACTTTTTTTTCTTTAAAGTTTTCAAGAACTAGGTACCAGCTAGGTACTTTTCAGAAATGTATTACAAATAGGTTGGTTCTATTTAAGATTCCAAAGTTGACCCCGCCCCTTGGGGCCGCCACTGGTAAGGATAAAAAATCAAAACCTGGTAGGAAAGGTTTCCCCCTCGATATTATGGTACACGTGTTATAGTGTGTTTTTAATTTTTAACCCGTTCTCTTGATATTTCGAGAGGCTCCTTTTTTTTGGCCCCTGTATAATAATGTAGTTGTTGTAACGACGCGACGTGAGCTGCCTAATCGTTCTGATGGTCTCTGAGCGGGTCAGTAAATAATAGTTTCAGTGTGTTATATAATAATAATAATACAATAATAATGTATTTTATTGTACACTAGCGGGCTGCACCCGCTTCGCCAAGCCATCACACACACCACATACACACACCTCACACACACACACATTCACATCCACACACACACCCATACACACACCCACCCAAACACACCCACACACACACAACACACCCACACACATCACACACACCACACACATACACACACCCATCCACACACACACACACACCCACCCACTCACCCCACACACACCCACCCACCCACACACCCACACACACACACACACACACACACACACACACACACACACACACACACACACACACACAACACAACACAACACAACACACCACACACAAACCATACACACACACACCACACACACACACACACACACACACACAGCCACACACAACACAACACAACACACCACACACAAACCATACACACACACACAACACACACACAAACCCCACACACACACACCACACACAAACCATACACACACACACACACACACACTACATGCACACCATATAATTACAGGGACCGGAATTTCACGCAGCTACAGAGACCCGATTTTTTTCAATAGTTTGGTATTTCTTTTTACATAAATGAAGACGTTGACTGTTTTCATTTAAAAAAAATATATTTTTCAATTTTTTTTTTCAATTATTTTCCAACGAAATTAAGCATTTTCTAAAAATGTACTAACAGCGGACAGTATGGAATCAGTGTCTTTTTAGTACAAAGAGTGAAAAGGTCATTGCATGTTGCATACTCGTAGAGATGCCATGTTATATATGAGTAGGTATTGATGTTTAGAATGAATCATTAAGCCGTGTTTATTTTCTATAACTAGACTAGAGTTTACATCAACTGTATGGTTCAGGGGGCGATTACGAACTCCACCTAATTGACCTTTGCATACTCGAACTCCACCTAAATGAACATTTTCGCATGTCGCACTCCACCGATTTCAAAAAAGGTTGCAATACGAACTCCACCGATTTGTATTTTTCTACACCCCGTATAAGGTTTTTTTTACTTTAGTTCATTCATTCTCATGCATAGATTGGAGCTTATATACTTTAATAAATACTAAGAAGGCCATGCCTCAAGAATATAGTAGGGTTAGGTAAAATACATAGAAGGCCATGCCTCAAGAACATAGTAGGGTTAGGGATAATACATAGAAGGCCATGCCTCAAGAATATAGTAGGGTTAGGTAAAATACATAGAAGGCCATGCCTCAAGAACAAAGTAGGGTTAGGGATAATACATAGAAGGCCATGCCTCAAGAATATAGTAGGGTTAGGTAAAATACATAGAAGGCCATGCCTCAAGAATATAGTAGGGTTAGGTAAAATACATAGAAGGCCATGCCTCAAGAATATAGTAGGGTTAGGTAAAATACATAGAAGGCCATGCCTCAAGAATATAGTATAGTGCTGACATTACTGTTAGAATTAAATATAATATATACTGTGTGTCTCCGAATCATAAAATCCATGTTTTCTTCTTTTTACCTAATTCAAAATCGGTGGAGTAGGTATAATAAAAAAAGGGGAAGTTCGTATGAGACACTTTGAGGGAGTCCCTTTTTCGGTGGAGTTTTCGGTGGAGTTCGATGCTGCCCGGTTCAGGATGGGATTTTTACCCTCCATTTGCAGGAAACTCACAAACCAGATACTCAAAATAACCTCAACCAGCCTGAGTGAGGCCGGGAATAGCCAGCATCACGAGAATTCGAATTTGAATGGTCACCAATCCAACTCCTTATCTCGCTGGATGTTGCTTAACTTCGGTTACAGAACGAGAACCGGTGCTACTAGGGTGTACCTTTGATCTTGCGAGATACTTATTTCGACTCGAGAATCAATCATGTAGCGCTCGCTAGGCTGATTTCTTTCTACCTCTGAAAGGCACCGCCAGGCGGGCCCGCTCAGGGGCGGCGATCAAAGTTGCCGAAAAATGTGTTCGAAATTTAAAATTGATTTTCGATTCGTATTCTACGAAAAATTTAAAAGACTCCTCCAACTGTAGCGTGCGCCGTGCTATATTAAATGCTGTACTATTTTTCATGTTTGTTTAAAAATGTAATAGAACTTCTCACTTTTACATCTTTCTACACTGTAATGAGTACCCAAACCCAACTTAAAAATAAATACGAAATTAAAATCAAAAAATTGAAATGTAAAATTTATATCTAAACTTTTTGAACGTGGCTGGACATGGTCATTTTATTCCAACTCACAACCCTCTACACAATTATTGGTGTTTCATATAGCTTTGTTGAGCGGGTGTTCCGCCCGAAAGCGGCGCCAGGCAGTTTCGACCTTACGGTAGGAGTTACAAAACTTTACCGGGAATCAAAAGTGTTTGTCTCGGCGGGCTTACACTTTTTTTTTACCTTTGAACGGCATAATTTGCCGAAAATTATGTTCGAATTTTAAAATTAACATTTGATTCGTATTCTACAAATAATTTAAAGTAATTTGCCAACTATTGGTTTATTTCTATCTTGCTCCGTTCGGCGTGTATACCGCCCGAAAGCGGCGCCAGGTAGATGGGGTCTTTCGTTAGGAGATACAAAAAAAATAATCCTGGAATCAAAAGTGTTCGTCTCGGCGGGCTGACACTTTTCCACCTTTGAACTGGGTTGCATACGGCTTTAGGCTTAAGTATGGTCTGTTGAATACATAAGATAATAAAGAATAATTATCCAAAAGCATAATCAAATTAAATACAATATGCTGCCACAGTAAGTTTGCTAGCTTTCAACTAGCAATAAATAGTCTGGTACCTACCAACTTGATATGGACGAATTTCAATACATCGCTGAGGCCGCTTACATACGAGTATTTTAATAACATGGTAGGATTATTATTCTATGTCGTACCGGGTACCGGGGCTACCCTAGGGCTTCGTTGTGTTCGCGCACTTGGGTCTAGGATATAGGGTGTTCCGTTGTGATACCCTACTTAGGCAGAATGAAAGTTGTCACTCCCGATCGTACTCACCCAGCCCTAGCAGAGTCGGGAATTCGCTATAGTCAATATTAACATACTGAAACACATTAATTATGGCCTGGGTAAAACCACTACTAAATGTGAAAATTATTATTCGTACTGATATTTCTGATTATCCCAGATGAGTTTAGTGTACACTATCTACTGAACCCAGTCCCGTCCCAGTCCCATTATTAAAGTGCGAGAAGTCTTAGCATCATAATCATGCATGAGAAATGTTGCACATCTACAAAAAAATACTATTTCCACAACTTCGAATTTCCAGAAAGATAAAAATAATAATTTCACCTAATGTAGGTCTACAGAGTATGTGACCCACTTGGAGAACCGAAAATAAATGGAATATAACTAGAACAAAACAGAAAGGACTCTAGTCCATTGAACCAAAACCGGAATTTTCAACACATCATAATCTTGTAGACCTTTGTTAGCAATAGGTAATGAGAACAACAGATACCCTTGAAGTTAAAACTCAAACTGGTTTCTAGTTTCTATGTTAGATAAGAACTGTGAATTTCTTCTTGAGAATAACCGAAATTCGGATTAAAACCAGTTGCATAATTTAAACGCGGTGTTTACACTGACCTTACTTACTGCATTATAATAGACAGTAGTTAATAATGTCCATTACGAACTTTTGACTTATCCACAAGTGAAAAATTGTCAATCGTCCGCTAGTAGTCAAGTGGTTAACGCGCTGGTCTAGTAATCCAGGTTGCTTAGGGATCCGTTGGATCGAATCCCACCCAGTGTATGAATTTTTCCTCATTTGAGTTTGTGACCACATAATAATAAGGTTCTGAGGTTAGGTGGTAGAAAATGCTGTGAGCATTAACCTCGCCTGGTTAGCTTTTTAGCTAACCCGTGATTAGCTTCCACAAAAGAGTATTATTATTATTATCACGATAGGGATACCCAGCATAATAGAGTCGGGAATAGCCAGCAGAATGTCCATTCTCACAATAAGGAAATTGGTGGTCTCGATATCAACCATCTCTTGACGTTCTGGTGACTATTCCCGACCAATTATGGACACATTAGTTCCTCGTGATTGGTTCACATTGTATACACGAGGTAATTTTGAAATTTTATACTTTTGTTTATATTCCTATTCTTATAAAAAATACCGAGACACCTAAAATGTTAACGTTTGATGCCTTGGTGTTTCAAACAACCGCACCCACCGTCTTACCCTACTTGATACTCGAGGTACGGCCTTCTATGTATTTCCCCTTCGTACTTTACACACGTGGCCTTAATTCTGTTTTTAATAGTCCTGCTCCATACCTGAGACATTGCGAAGTATGTGTTTTTCTAACCTTATGGCCGTGTATATTTCCTAGTCCTACTGTATGACACTAATATTTAGCATACGTCTTACTCAATAACGCATGCAAAAAATAAATGTTATAACATCGATCTAGTCCTAGGGATTTGAACTTGATCCATACTATATGAGATATACCTGCAATACTCTGACGCAAGCTTGTGTCGAAACATTTTTGACCGAAACTAGGTAAAATTTCTATCATTTAGGTATTAAATGAAATAAATTTTACGGCTGACTTTTTTTATGGTTCCTTTAAACCCATCATTTTGAAATAACCACAAGAAATAACCACAATTTGGTTATATTTATTTGAAACCTACCTAATCATTGTTCTATCAAACACATTGGCTGAGGTTTAAGTGCGCCCCATACAAATAAAAGACATAAATATTGTCTGAAATAGGTTTGGGTGCTATGAAACAATATATGGAAGTGACGGAAGGTAAGAAGTGTCGTGAAATACATACACAGAAATTGTTTATCCGTAATAATATAGTTGGGACGTTTTATTGATAATTTAGATCGTAAGAATAGTCCACTTGGTAGGTTTTGGTAGACTTTTATAGACTGGTATGAAAATGGTTGTGAATGCCTTTAGGAAAACTTCCTAAAGGCAGAGAAGTATATGGCCTTCGATCCATTCGTGAATATTGAAGATATCAAACACCTCGGCCGAGGTGTGAAGAACGCCTATACAAAGAAAGAGACAGACCGGCAGAGTGTAAGGTTACGGAAAACATAGTTCCCATGCATTTCATGTTCTTTCAGCCAGCGAAAAGTGCAACATGAATTTCAAAAATTGTGATTTTTATGGACTCTACGTTGAAAAATAAGTTGATTTGACTTTTTGTTTGACTTCCTAGGCCAACGGGAACCCTATTTTCGAGATCCCCCATCAATCGTGAAAGACATGAAAGATTCATAAAAAAAAAATCTGTTTTTTTTTTTTCATACGGATCCTTTGAGACCCGACTTAGTGTCCTTAACTTGGCATTGAAGATTAAGTGAGTTGTCTATAGTGATCAAGATATAATGAAGATGAGCCCAGACCAAAAAAAATTCTAAATTATAATCGGGCGGCCCATTTGGGCGGCCTCGGGTTTTGGGAGCCCAAATCGGGAATTGAAGGATAAAACTATTCTTAAGTGGTATCAAATGAAAGATCTTGATGAGCAGATACCTAATTTATTGGTTTTATTCCTTCATCCGGTCCACTGGGTGGCACCTGGTGGCCTTTTCATTCTCTTTGGCGAGTAGGTACCTTCGAATCCTTAGCACAGTGGTCAGATCTTGACCAGTATGTATTTTTCGAGATGACCTCGCTCTCTCTTTGCAAAACTTTAATGTTTAAGTTTCCAAGTATTAATTTAGTTAGATCATTTTCTGTCCTCCTTTTTAGAAGACAACTTTGTCTATTGGTAGCATACTCGACATGAAACCCAGTCAGCGCGGGTTCGAATCCTGGCGGGGACGAAATCTTTTAGCTCTATTTTTTCAATTTGGGCTTAACGTTGTTCTGTTTTTCCGCTCTTTATATTTGATCTTGATGACGACCCTATTACCCTCGCGAGGAAAATTGTAGTAGTTGTAGAATTGGGCAATGACCTGTGGTGCGGCATTACGAAATTGTTTTTTAACAATCATGGTTGAATGGAGGTAAAATATGATGAATTAGCTCTCGTAATGTCGATGCTACTCACTAAATGTTGTGACAAAGTAGTGCCCTTGGCTAAGTGGGTAGCGTACTAGTCAGCCTGACTTGGGTTCGATCCCCATCAGGGCAGTTTTTTTTTCTCTGTCCATGTATGTCCAGGGTACACTCATACCTCGTGAGGTCTTGATAAGGGACGTCATCGAGTTATCTCCCGACCAAAAATTTGGTTAGGTAGGTACCACGAGTTCACTCCCGCTCAGGATTTTATCAACACCGAATTCTCTCCCGTCGATTGCATTTTTACCTGAGTTTATACCTACATAGTTTAGGCCTAGCATAAATTATATAATATAAATACCTAATAGGCTTTCTATGTATTTTACCTAACCCTACTATGAACCCGAGGCATTGCCTTCTATGTATTATCCCTAAACCTACTATATTCCTGAGGCATGGCCTTCTATGTATTTTACCTAACTCTACTATACACTCAAGGTTCTATACCTTTTATTAGTTAGACATTTTAAAGATTTCCATATAAAAAGATGATTCTTATATAAAATACGTTCATGCCTCAATACACTACGGCCATGCCTCTATACACTACGGTCATGCCTCAATACACTACGGCCATGCCTCGGCCCGCAAAGCAGGCGACAGCCCCCTAGTCTGACCATAAGTAAAAACCGTGAATTGGGCGATTTAACGATTTAATAACATATAATAAACTGCGATGTGCAATGAGCGCACCCATCAGTTCGAGTCGTGGGAAAGTTATATTTTTAGGGGACACTATTATTTTTGAAAATATCATATCACAAGTTATGCCACAGAGGCATTTATACAACGAACGTAAACAGTTGCCCCGTAAGAGCAATATAAGCAAGCGTCAGAAAAGACATGGAATTCAATTTTAGAGTCAGGTGTAGTGTAATATTACACGTAATAATCTGGGTAGTTCATAAGTTGAAATCTTCTGTAAGTCGTCAACTATCTCTAAGAAAATTCTAGTGTCTTTATCAGTAAGTACTGTGTCCCAATCTTTGTTTTGTGTCCAAGATCATAAAATGAACTCTCGTTTAGTTACTTTGGCCTCAGGATTAACTTTTAAGTTAATATGCTTCAAGCTAATAGAGTCAGTATCTATATGCCAGTGAATACCCAACACATTTTGGACGGGTTGAACACTTTTTATTTTAAGATAAGATTTATTTATTGGTGTACATCAAATTTACAATTTGTTTACACAAGTCAAATACATATACAGAAATGGGGCAGGGGAAGGAAAAGACATAATAGAACTTAAGAAGTAACAAACTAAGTAAATTGTAAGCTGGACCATATCACTCAAACTACAACTCAAAAATTCTTCTAAGGAATAAAAAGCCTCCTTTTTTATTTCGTCAGGAAGAGAATCGAACTTAGGACTCTTAGGGTGGAATTAATAGACGTTTTTGTAATACCTCTGTGGCGCTAAGTCACGGATTGCGTATTGTGTAATATGGGGAAAATTGACGTTTTGACGTTCAGACTTCAGTGATTGATGTTGTCTATTAATTTCGCCCTTACAGTTAGTCGACCATGCGCGCAGATTTAGCGAAGCATCATGAAAAATATCACAAGATTTATATTTTTCTAAGGCAATATCGTCATCAGTAACTGCTGGATTATCTTTAATGCCTAGCGTCTCTAGATCCCAGAATAATCTCAAATCATGTTCTTGAGTTAAAGGTCTGATTTCTGATAGTTGAGCGGTCTGTCTTTTATCTCTTCAATAACAAATTGGATCTTGAGGTCGTTGTGGATTGTTTTATTCGTTGTGGTTTGTTTTTTTACAAGTTTAAACAAGGTACTAACTTGTGATCCACACTGAATGAAAAAATACCTGAATCATATTTTTTCAAATGGCCCAAGTGATGGATTTTTTTTGATCCCTTCGCACGTAAAATGACCTTTTCTAATGAGATTTTGGCTCATCTGATGAACTCCGTCGCTTCGTAAAGATTAATAATAATAGGGAATATCTCAGAGTTGAATTTGTACAGACAAGCTGGGGTAATCTAGTGCGAGTAGTCTCTAGATGCCTCAGTGTCTAGCTGTCTACTGCTGGTATCATCCCTGGATCAGACTACTTGTCTACAGTTGTAGGTACGAGTAGGAATGTTACGCGGGCCAGGCTACTTGTCTAAAATCAGTCCGAGAGTCATTTTATTTGGCAATAGGTGAGTTCGGTGCGAAGATTACCCGCACCTTTTTCGCATGTATGAATTCGGTGCCGCCTAAAAAAGGTGATGTACGAGTTCGGTGCGGTCTTAATGACTTATAAATTGATTTTTTGTTTATAATGTACTAGTTGCTTGTTAACATTCATCCTGCTGTTATTAAGTTAGTAGATTATTTTGTAGATAGTTACATTCAGCAAGACTGTTCATTTCCTCCTTGAAGGCCATGCCTTGGGTTTATAGTAGGGTTAGATAAAATACAATGAAGGTCATGCCTTGAGTTTATATTAGGTTTAGGTAAAATACAATGAAGGCCATGCCTTGGGTTTATAGTAGGGTTAAGTAAAATACAATGACGGCCATGCCTTGGGTTTATAGTAGGGTTAGGTAAAATACAATGAAGGCCATGCCTTGGGTTTATAGTAGGGTTAGATAAAATACAATGAAGGCCATGCCTTGGGTTTATAGTAGGGTTAGGTAAAATACAATGACGGCCATGCCTCGGTTTATTAATTGAAGGCCATGCCTATAAGGAAAAAAATACTATAATTACCTGATCATCAGGGCAAGTACCAGGGCACCGAATTCATACATGACCTTTTTTAGGCGGCACCGAACTCATACATTTTTTTATTTTCCGCACCGAACTCATACATAGCCTTTTATTTCGATAAAGGTTGATAGGATTAAATCTATAAGTATTAGGGGCTATGTATGAGTTCGGTGCGGAAAATAAAAAAATGTATGAGTTCGGTGCCGCCTAAAAAAGGTCATGTATGAATTCGGTGCCGCCTAAAAAAGGTCATGTATGAATTCGGTGCCCTGGTACTTGCCCTGATGATCATGTAATTATAGTATTTTTTTCCTTATAGGCATAGCCTTCAATTAATAAACCGAGTCATGGCCTTCATTGTATTTTACCTAACCCTACTATAAACCCAAGGCATGGTCGTCATTGTATTTTACCTAACCCTACTATAAACCCAAGGCATGGCCTTCATTGTATTTTACCTAACCCTACTATAAACCCAAGGCATGGCCTTCATTGTATTTTACCTAACCCTACTATAAACCCAAGGCATGGCCTTCAAGGAGGAAATGGACAGTCTTGCTGAATGTAACTATCTACAAAATAATCTACTAACTTAATAACAGCAAGATGACTGTTAACAAGCAACTAGTACATTATAAACAAACAATCAATTTATAAGTCATTAAGACCGCACCGAACTCATACATCACCTTTTTTAGGCGGCACCGAATTCATACATGCGAAAAAGGTGCGGGTAATCTTCGCACCGAACTCACCTTTTGCCGTATTAGGTACCAAATGAACGGTTGCGAGACTTGTTTCAAAATACATGGCGCAAATAACCGTAGGTTCACTGCGGTTATTTCAACCATTTGGAAAGAGCATTTTTAAATAATGTACCTAATTAAAACAAAGGTAGTATAATAATATAATATATTATATTATTTTTAGGGTGTAATTCCGACTGTAGTAGGAAAGAATACAATGGTCTATATCTATAGCAAGGGTCTGAATTTTTGAGTTGTGATCATGTAGTTGAATGCAATGTTAAACCCATTTTTTTTACTATTATTATTATTAAAAATAAAAATAATAATAATAATAAAATAAAATAAATCCAACGGGGTACAAGCTTGCAATGCAAGAATTATTGTGTATAATACCAGGACGGTTGCAATACTTTAACAGGATATTGTAAACTTGTATTTGGAGACTGGCATCTCCACGGCCCTAGTCCACCTGAGCTGATGGTGTAAAACTGTAAAAGCATACTTAAAGCATTAAGTCTGTATTTTAAAGTTTTGCACTAATGGATAAAATCTAAGAAAAAAATAAATGAGGAAAATCCAAGCATGGGGTGGGATTCGATCCACGAATCACGGATCCCCACGCGCTGGATTTTTTACATTACAGATACGGCGCGCCGTAACCACATCAACTACTAATGCTGCATGATTTTTAAAATATACCTTATAAATACCTCATTTGTACATAAATGTACTACAGTAAACTTTGCCTATAACGACGGTCAAGGGACCGGGAACTTTTCGTCGTTATAGGCGAATGTCGTTTTAACCTAATGTACTTATGTAGTTGCATATTCATTTTATGTGGGGGTAAAATTGTCAATACAAAGGTACATTTTAACAAGGTAATGGTTATACCGTCACAATGTAGCGTGGTACTTCAATCTTTTATGTTCACACCAGATTTTTTTTACCCTACATGTTACTCAAAAAATATTTTCGTTTTCGTTAATATTCGAGGCAGATACGTTGGTGGTACCATAATAGAAAAAAAGTTTATAAAAAAAATCAAAGATTTTTTGTCACCTACTTGGCTTATACCAAATCGACAGGACACCAAGACATTAAAATCAAAAGAGAAATTTTCTAGGTAGTTCTTAAACAACGATGTAGGACCTTTGAATGACACTTTTTTCCACGAGTAGTGACCAAGTAATTGTGCAAGATTTCTTTTTATTTCATCAGAAATGAATTCGATGGGTAACGGACTCCTCCCTCTAGCCTTTCTTCTATCTATAGGTATTAACCCTTTGACGCCGAGCGTGTTGTTTTCGACACAGGTACTTTGAGATTCAATAATTATTCACTAGAATACAGTATCATTATCGTTTCAGTGTGAAACAGTTCCTTGACTTCTTATCTTCAAATCCATCCAGCGCGATTTTTGAATTGTCTTGTTTACATTTCTAAATTTTCATTTGTTGCTGAGATTTCGAGAGTGCATCTTCGCATGCAGTTTTACCGACTTTGATAAGTTATTTCTTGTGTTTCCTGGTCGATTATTTTACTGAAAA
The DNA here is from genome assembly GCA_024516035.1 of Bactericera cockerelli. Lineage (NCBI taxonomy): Eukaryota > Metazoa > Arthropoda > Insecta > Hemiptera > Triozidae > Bactericera > Bactericera cockerelli. The sequence goes on from CM044965.1 coordinate 15,744,171, forward strand.
AATTAATAGAGGTAGCTAATATGCTTATTAACATATATTTTGAAAGAAAATTGTAATAATTAATTGGTAGGTAGCTGCTTTTGTCCAATTTTCTGCCGTGTCGAAAACGACACATCCGGTATTGATTGATTATTGAGTCAAAACTAGGAAAATGAGTGACAATTTACCACTACGCAGCTAATGCTAGACCCAGCCCTCCTATTGTAGCTCCCATTCCTATCACAAGTGCAGCTAGTGCTAGACCCAGCCCTCCTATTGTAGCTCCCATTCCTATCACAAGTGCAGCTAGTGCTAGACCCAGCCCTCCTACTTGTAGCTCCCATTCCGATCACAACTGCAGCTAGTGCCAGACCCAGCCCTCCTATTGTAGCTCCCATTCCTATCACAAGTGCAGCTAGTGCTAGACCCAGCCCTCCTATTGTAGCTCCCATTCCTATCACAACTGCAGCTAGTGCTAGACCCAGCCCACCTATTTTAGCTCCCATTCCTATCACAACTGCAGCTAGTGCTAGACTTAGCCCACCTACTGTAGCGCCCATTCCCATTCCCATCATCACTAACGTTCTCCTTAAAATACTCGTTTTAAACTCACTAAAAAATCGTCATTTTATACTTTTTTAACAAAATCAGTTTTCTCTACATTCTTGTTCCTTTAAAGCCCGGTGTGTCGTTTTCGACACGGATTCATAACTTTTTACCGGTAAAAGCTAGAAAGCTGAAACTAACGCCAAAAGTCTTAGAAAACCCTCAGGATGAAAAAAAAGTTGGTTGCGATTTTTTTTCCCCCGGCCAAATTAATTCCGGCGTCAAAGGGTTAAGTATTCAATAGTTGGTAACAAACCATAGTGAAAGATAGGAGAATCTGTAGCCACCTTAGTCGAGAGGGTACAGCGCTAGGCTTGCACGTACGGTGACCTGGGTTCGAATCCCAGAGTAGTCGGAATTTTTGGACTGTCTCATGAATGTTACGGTTGTTACGGGGTCGACTCATACCTCGTGAGGAAAAATTAGTTGTTACTTTAATGTGAGCAGCAACCAGTGGCGGAAAAGGCAAAAACATTACGGCAAAAGAAATATACTTGGATTTATTAAAAGAAACATACACATTTATTTATTCTATGATTTTTATTAACCTGTGAGTACACGCGCTAAAAATCCGAACGTCAATACACGCGCGATGAAAAAAATTCTCACACCTGGTTTTGCTTTGTATTTCGTTCTGCTTGAAGAGTTGTATCAGGGACGGCCGGTGCTAAGGAGCTGCGGAACTCCAGCACCCCCAGACGAAAAGGAAAAAAAAAGTTTTTTTTTCATGTTTCTTTAGCTTGTAGTAAATGAAAATCATTAGGCATAACTCGAACAATTTATTCATAAAATTATCATTATAATAAAAAAAATCGTACTAAATAAAAAATAGGTACCTAATTAGATAAATCTTTACCCAAGCTTGATTGTAGAGAACATAAATCTAATACGCTCTTCTTACTTTTTGGATTCTCCGTGCGGAACGCTGCCGCGCTCGGTAGAACATTTCTCTTTTCTCTGCTCATGCCTTATTGAAAGAGAAGGCATGGAGCAACCAAACCAACCCGCACAGCGGGGCAAAGAGAGAGACGAAGAAACGAACAAAAATTGTCTCGGGGGAGACGATTTTGTGTTCAGGGAGCAAGATAGTGTCCGCTGAAAAATTTCTGATTGACTTCAGAGCTCTAGAGCTATGAAGTAGAAAAATGCAAGTTATTTATAGATTTCGTTCATGAGGAGAGGGGAAGCACCGAAGCAGGAAGGAACAAGGAACTAGACAACTAGTTCAAGGCCTCGTTGGCGCGTGCGGTCTTGTCAAGATCCCTTTTGTTCCGCGAAATTTATGTTAATAATTTCACGTGTTTTTGTTTTGAAAATTAATTAATAATCGGTTGCAATTTATTTAATGATTTAAAGTACAGAGTAACAAATAACAATTAATCATTGAATTTACCTAACAGTTTATTTCACCCAAAGTTTTGTAAACATAATATCGGTCTATAATTATAACATTTATTTTATCCTTAATTTTGAATACATTTTAAGATTAAATTTGTGCAATCAATTTAAGTTGGGTTTGAAACTTCTTATAAAGGATATTAAAATTAAATTAGCATTATCAATTCATTCTCTTTAAAGTTAAAAATGTATATTTTTACTTTTAATGAAAAAAGTAAGAAGGTATTGTTTTTTTTTATCACATAGGAATTAGGTAATTTCATTTCAAAGCAGGTATGGAAAAACAAAATTAATTCAGTTGACATCTTATTAAGAATAAGTTTTCTTTGCTGACAAAAAAATGATTTCAAACATACATATTTGATTCTGACTTTAATGAAAAAGCCATTCACAAGTTTTGTTCGAAATCCAGCGAATGGAGTCTACTCCAGATAATCAGTACAGTAAAGAGTAAGTCCTTTGTAAATTCTTATTTTCTTTCTTTTGAACATTTTTTTTTCTCATGTACCTACGTTGAAAAAAAATCTACAATGGTTGTGAAAAATAAACGTTATTCCAAAATTATCATCATATTTGCGTCAGCTAATCATTTTTATAAATTAAAACAAATTAATTTATTATGATACCTAATCACTCTAACAGAATTCTCGAAAATCACCACACGTGAGACTTCAACTATCGACCCCCTAGTTAGAATTCCCTCTCCCTGACATGACCACTTCACCACTAGGCCTTGCAGACATGTATTAAATGTTGCATAGTTTTTCTTTTCGTAAAATTTTGACAGCACCCCCAAACCAAATTCCCACCGGCCGCGCCTGATAATATTTTTAAGATACATTAAGTTGACTTATGTATTTAAAAGATATTTAAAGTAATTTTAGCAATTTTTTTTCCAAATGGTTGCAGTTCGAACCCCTGATTTGAAATTTTTTTTATTTTCCAAAATTTGTTCATCGTAAGCCATAGTGACATAAGTTTTTAGGGCAATTCACAGTATATCTTATAATCAAGAATATTATGTAATTATATTTGTTTAGGTACTTCTAAAAGCTAAAAACAGAAACGATAAAAAAATAAATGTACTTAGATTATACCAGGAGGTAAGTAGGTACCCATTATAGTAGGTGGAGAAAGATTACAAAGAATACTAATTATTTCAGTATCTAGCAAAAAAAGTGTAGGAAGGTACCTAACTACCTAATATTATTACAAAGAAATTTAATTAAAGTTAGTTAAAAGTTTATAATTTGTTAGTTAAAAATCATTATAATAATTATTATAACAATAGTGAACAATCACGAATTTGGTAGATAAACACACTAATTTTCTTTAAAAAAATATATTTCTTTATATAAAACAATTGTTATTATTATATTAATTAATTATTAAAACTAATTATTATAAATAATTAATTAAATTAAACTAAATAGTTAGTAACAGAAAAAAAAACTCGAACAAAAAAAAGTTACGTCTGTACACGCGCGATGAAAAAAAATCTCACATTTCAGACCGATCTGAACTTTTCGCCACGTCACGGGCAACAGAAATTGAAAATAGCTCAAGGGACTGTGGATACATCTAGATAAACATATTATCAACAGCTACTCCAGGTCCCTACAGGTTAGGACCAATATCGATCAAGTTCTAGCGTTTTTGCCGAGCGTGTGAGAATTTTTCCCTATGTGCGTGTACTCACGGGTTAAATAAGATAGGAAAAGAGGAATTTTTTGGAGTCGACAACTTTGATTCCAGAAAACTGTTCTTTTTTTGTATTTCTACCGTAAGGCCCCAGCTGCCTGTCACCGCTTTCGGGCGAGATATCCGTCGAACAAAGCATGATAGAAGAAAGTTAATAATCGGAGTAGCTAATATTTTACTTCTGATAAATTTCTAATATTAGAAATGGGAAGTGTTCTACTGTGTTCTTTTTTTACATATAATATCATCTTTAAATTTGGAACATATTTTTCGGCTAACTTTGATCGCCAACCCTAGGCGACCCCGCCGCTTTCAAAGGTGAAAAAGTGTCTGCCTGCCGATACGAACACTTTTGACTCCTATCATAAAACTAACTTGTTCCTAATCCTAGATACTCAATATTATGTATTCGTATGTTTTGTATTTCTGTATCCATGAGACCTGTGGTATCTATTGATGACTCACACTCGAGAGGTTTATCAGTTCATGAGTGCCTTTCTCGTTTTCAACAAGAGATTCTATGAATCATTGAACGATGCCAAAACAATGGCTTTTTAAGACAAATATAAAAACCGGTGATAGAGCAGTACCCTTTGAATTGCTTCTTATTTTTTTGTCTTCTTATTACTTTCCTTATCCTATAATAAGGAAAGTATTGTATTCGTCGAAAATTTGACCTATTTTTTTTCACATTTCTGGACGAACCAGCCTCAGTATATCTAAGAAGATGTTTTCAGCCATTTGTTCCGCGCGTCCGCTTTGACTAACTTTTATTATTATTTATCCTAGATTGAGGTTGTGACATATCAAATTTATTGATTATGAAGTGTTGATTACGAATTGGGCATTGATTTTTAGCTATCTGTTACCGTTGAGTCACCAGTGGCTGAACTCGACTTCTTTTTGGGGGACAAGGAAAGTCGTGTGATGTTAACTCCAGAATTTGTTCGAATAGAAATAGATTTTTGCTTGTTACTTCAGAGAAATTTAGTAATCGGATTCACGAGGAAGTATGGAGTCCATAATTGGCAGAGTAATTTTTGCTTTTTTAGCTAAAAGTAGTGTTTTGAAAACCTGTAAAATCGAGTGATTGATAAATCTATGTTGTATATACTTTACCTTGACAATTCTTTTAGTTTCTTAAATTACCCATGTAATGAAACAAAAATAATTATATACGTAACAAAAAAGATTCCGATATTTAGTCGATTTGGAGCTATTACCTTGTTTCTTGTAATTGAAATAGTGCCAAGTGTAAAACATGTGATTCCCTACTCAAGACCCTAGGACCTAGGAAAATCTACGAAAGGATTACATACACATCTTTGCACAAAACACAAGAAAAATGATCTCAGACCATCAACATCAACGAGTCAATTGGTGGAGAAATCTGCGGCTCATGAACCTCAACAATAGAGAAAAAGAAGATTACGCTTTCACAAGCAGAAGCTCAATTTCAGGTGACACCGTCAATGATGTTTTGGCGAGAATGACAGCGCTTGATGGTGTAGTTGGTCAAGTCAAACGATCCGACAGAGCTTCTCCGAGCTTCGTGTATAAATAGAACTTCTTCTTCTTTCACTTTGTCTTTCCTAATCCTACTTGGGGTCGGCATTGTTCAACCTCATTTTTGAGGTTGGTTGTGGCAAATGTTTTACGGCTAGATGACCTTCCTAACACCAACGATTCTATTTGATTTTTCGCTGGGAATCGTACCAGCTACCCACATTAAACTTAGCCAGCCTGGGTAGGGCCGGCATTGCCAGGCTCACGTGTTTGGGGGAACAGAATTTTCTTTGTGAAAAGTCTGCTCCGACCGGGAATTGAACTCAGAATCTCTGTATTACGGGCAGTAGTCACAACCGTTACGCCACGGAAGCTGGCGTATATAAATAGAACTTGATCTACCCATTTATTGTTATTATTTTTATACTAAATTTGTACATTGTTAATAGAATGTTGAAAGAAGTAATTCATAAACCATTTTTATTTATTGAAAAACACAAAAAAATGTTGTTTTTTTGTAGTATGTGTAGGATGAGAGAAAATACACGTTCAAATTTTCAGAAATGGAACTTATTTATTCATGGATCAAGCTGCCAGTCCATAAGGGAAATACATAAATCGTGGATGAACAAACTACAAGATCTAACAGTTTGCCTTTATCATAGGTATTTTAAAGCGCTATCAAATCCCGTTATCCCAAGGTCGCTAATTTTCAATTCCTATTTTTCGGGATTGAAACAGTCCCAGGATTGTAAACCATAAATACGAATCAAATGTCAATTTTAAAGTTCGAAAATAATTTTTGGCCAACCGCGATTGCCGCCCCTTGCGGTCTCCGCCCAAGACAACTCCTTTTGGATTCCAGGATTTTTTTTATCTCCTACCGTAAAGGTAGGATCACACTATATGGCACAGATGCCATATTTTCTATGGCGAGAAAGAAAAACGAATGGCACATATAATATATGACACTTATACAATGCCATATAATGTGGCAAAAAAACTCTATGGCATTGTATGTCTTCCCCCTTGCCATAGACAAGCCTGCCAGTCGTCACCATATCATATTGTAGACCATGTGTGTGATGAAGCACTCACACGAATGCCATAGATCCTGCCATACGTCTATGGCACTTGTCGCCATAGACAAAAATAGTTTTATGGTCATGTAAACAAAGACCGATCACACGCTATGGCAAGGGAGATTGGCATATTATATGTCGCTCTGCCATATCGTTTGATCCTACCTTAAGGCCGCAACTACCTTGTGACGCTATCGGGCGGAATGCCCGCCGGACGGAGCAAAAAAAACGAATAGGATACCTTTAAAAAAATTGTAGTATTGAGTCAATTTCAAATTTTAAATATATTTTCGGCCATCCCTACATTCGCTGGGAATCGTACCAGCTACCCACATTAACCTCACCCAGCCGGAAATGCTACCCTCACATGAACGGAGGGAACAGAATTTTCTGTGTGAAAAATCTGCTCCAACCGGGGATCGAACTCAGGATCTCTGGACTCGGGCAGTAGTCACAACCGTTACGCCACGGAGGCTGGCGTAACGCTTGTGACTGGCATACAACCACACAACTTCTTAATAATTAATTATTAATACATGTACATATTTATATAGACCGACGAGTGAGCAAGAAGATTTGCGTGAAACGACAAGAAGACTTCAAGAAGACATATTTGAAAGGAGATGACGAATGAACAAATTATTCGACCAACTGTGATTTCCGCCCCTCGGCGGCTCCTCCGACCCGGGGATAGGGATTGTTTAAAAAAACGCTTGCATACGAGTCTGCAACCATTGGGACATTTTCATCTTTACTATTCAAGGTCCAAAACCCAACTGACCAAATTTCGTATTGTGCGCATGACACATACCTTCTCTCTTCTCTCCCTCTACAATTCAATACTTCGCCATTGTGCGCATGACACACACTTTCCGTCTTCTCTCCCTTTACAATTCAATATTTCGTTACATAATATCGTTACATAATATCGTTACATAATATCGTTACATAATTTCGTCACATAATTTTGGTTATGTGCCAGAGCAAAGACATGAAAATGTCAAAAATATTGCTTTCCCTCAAGAAAAATTACACGCTTACTACTCCGTCATAGATAAAATATCTGACTATTATTTATTGTTTACCGATGAATAAAAAAATGCAAATCATGTGTCAGCCGCTTTTTTTGTAATGAAAACTACAACTTTAGTATGAAACTAAATCCCCTATGTTGTATTAGCAATGCCGACCTTACAGCTAAACTGTATGCAATACACTTTATTATAATATGACGTATCTTCATGTTCACAAATAACAATCGAAAAATTTCTAATCTGTTCTGACTCATTGAGTGCCATTCAGTCGTTACAAAATTTTCCCTCCTCTAACTCCAAAGCACAAGAAATTATAATATAATAATAATTATCTATCCTCCAGAATAATACGTAAACATAAATTACAAGCAGTCACCGTGGCAGAGTGAGTTAGCGCGCTAGGCATTGCATGCATGGTGACCTGGGTTCGATTCCCAGCGGGACAGGAATTTTTCTGCTCTGTACTTGGATTTTCGGGGTCTACTTATACATCGTGAGGAAAAATGAGTAGTTACTTGTGTGAGTAACGACCAGTAGCGGCATTACCAGAGTAAAAAGAAATTAATGTAAGTAATAGAATTCGAAAAGTACAGGAGGCTCTTAGTAATGCTGTGCTACCCACAAAAATTGTGAAGAGGCCTTGTGCTTCACCACAAACGAAATCATACATACAACATAAATTCCATCTAGAATTCTTATGGATCCCCTCACACAGACCAACTCGAAAAAGAAGGGATCAAGCAAAACGCTAGTTTTGCAACGCCAAGATAAACAAAACGAGCGTGCTATACTTATTGAATAGTACCTATAACATCCCGCTGATTAATAGAATACCGATCCATGATTACAAGAATGTTGTGAATGGCACAATGACATGATGAATGGAAAAATTTAACTGAAAACAAATTGCGAGAAATAAAGCCTGAGAACAATCCTTGGCACCCCCCTTTCTACATGAAAAGGATCGAGCAGGTCTCTCTCACACGTCTCCGCATTAGACACACTACCGCACCCATTGTTATCTAATAAAAAAGAACCCTCCCCCTTTCTGCAAAGTTTGTTCATGTAGATTAACAGTAAAACACATCCTAAGAGATAGTATTAAGTACCAAACGTTAAGAGACCCAGATGATTTAATATCTTGCTCAATTGAAAATGAAAGTGCCATTATTATTATTATTATACAACTCTCTATTAGATACAAAAGGACATTATGTACAATTGTACATACAAATAATAATTTTAACAGTGAAAAAATGAAGAAAAAAAAACAATATAAACAATAAAAATGAAAAAGAATAGAAAATATTTGAAAACATATGTCCTAACTAAAGGGTGGGGTTATTGCCTATGGCAATCTCTTCAACCCAACCCTTATGCCATCTTAACTTTTCTGAATAAAACTAGATTAATAATGTAATTTTTTTTATAGTGTAGAAATATAACATCACTAATGTTGGCACACTTTAATAAATTTCACAATTTTTTTTTCGATTTATGAACATTTTTTTTTTTACCAACTGTGATTGCCGCCCTGGGCGTGTTTAAGGGTGGAAATTATCCGCCAAACGGAGCACGATAGAAAAAAAACAATAGTCGAAAAATACCTTTAAATTTTTCGTAGAATAAAAATCAAATGTCGATATTAATATATGAACATATTTTTCGACAATCTCATAAAAAAACTGATTACCTATGTTTTTTACTCTATATAAACTTATATCCATCAAGTGACCATGTAATATGACAAAAGTAATATGAATGAAATAAAATTATAACTAGCACTAAATAAAGATACAGGAATCAGTAGAGAATAAAAAGTCAAGAGAAAAGAAAATGTCTAAACTTAATGCGTAGGTAGGTGTCTCAATAAAACTCTTCACATAACAGGGAGTTTTGAAAAAAAAAAAAAAAAAAAAAAAAAAATGGGTGAAAATAAAATAATAATATTATGATTTTTTATCCACTTCTTCTTCTTCTTACCGAACCAAAACCCATGACCGAACGAACGAGCCGGTCCACTTTGGTCAGGATTTTTCGGTCCGGTCAAATAAAAAAAAGTGAATTTCAGTGACCAGGTCAGCTTCGGTTCGCTTCGTTCACATAAAAAAAACCGCTTTTAGTGTAAGGACGCAACGACCTGGCGACGCTTCCGGGCGGAATATCCGCCGAACGGAGCAAGATAGAAAAAAACCAATAGTCGGAAAATCCCTTTAAACTTTACGTAGAACAAAAATCAAATGTCGATAATAATATATGAACATATTTTTCGACCAACTTTGATTGCCGCCCCTGGGCGTCTCCGCCCACCCGGGGGTGTCGTTTTAGGGTGGAAAAGTGTCAGCTCGCAGAGACAAATTCTTTTGATTCCAAGAATTTTTTTCTTAATTCTTAGTGTAAGGCCGCAACGACCTGGCGACGCTTCCGGGCGGAATATCCGCCGAACGGAGCAAGATAGAAAAAAACCAATACCTAGTCGGAAATATTATCAACCGAGCGACCCCTAAATTAATACATGTAAATAGACCGACGAGTGAGCTAGAAGATTAGCGTGAAGTTCTTGGACGACATATTTGAAAAAAGCCCCTTCAAAAATAAATTTAAAGAAAAGAAGATAAAAACAATACTTCCGATTTCTAATATTAGAAATTTCTCGGAAGTAAAATAAACAATCATACAAAAATAAAAAATTTCGTATTATCCTCTACTCTACGACACTACCACGAAGTCTCTGTAGCTGCACACGAAAAACACCCTTAGCTAGAGAGACCACGAGACACCACCGAAAAACAGTGATTTCCACGATGTGAGTAACATTTAAAAAAAAAAAAAATCTCCAATTTCCTCAGAAACATACCAGTCCAATGTTTTTTAAAGAAAAATAGCATAAAATTATTAAAATATTAAAGTTATTCATTGAAACAATTACACGGACCTGATTTTGTCCTTGTACTTGTTCGTGTGTATGTGTATGTCCTTCCTATTGTGTGAAATTCCAGGTGGGTCTCTCTAGCTATATGGCGCACATGCACAACCACACACACACACACAACCACACACACACACACAACCACACACACACACAACCACACACACACACACACACACAACCACACACACACACACACACACAACCACACACACACACACACACACACAAACACACACACACACACACACACACACACACACACACACACATCCTCACGCAGCAATACTTAGCCGAACCATTTTTGCGTTGCGACTTAGCCGAACCTAACAAAAGTTTGTCCGATTTGAATAAGGTTTATATCAATTGCTAGCAATTTCAATTTAAGAGATACACACTTCTCGGTTTTTTTTACAATTCTCAACCATTTCGAAAAATATTGAAAAATTCTAACGTTCTGCTAATTCTCGAGCGCGAAGCGACCAGTGCCGGTCTCTAAAATTTCCACACTCAGCAATACTTAGCCGAACCATTTTCGCGTTTGATACTTAGCAGAACACGCAAAAGAAAAAATAGTACTTAACCGAACATTAACGATTTTTGAGCCAGCGTTGAAGGCACCGGTTCTTGTAGGATGACCGAAGTTGAGCAACGTACAGCGAGGTGTAGACTTCGTGATGCTGGCATTCCGGCCGAACAAAGGCTGGGTGAGGTTTACGTGGATAGCCGGTTTTTTAGTTTCCTGCGAATGGAGGGTAACACCCCCGTCGTCATATGACCATGCAGTTAAAAGTGAGGTTTAACGTCGCTTTAAAAAATAAAAAAAAATTGAAAAGTATATTTTTGTGTTAACATAGCTTTGCTCGGGCAGGGAAATGAAATGATTAAATCAAAGCATTATCTACTTAATGGAACGAAACTTTACGTGTGATAAGTTTGGTCAAATGAGTCAGGTCCTACTATTACTTCCGATAAATTTCTAATATAAAATATAAGTTCTCAGGAAATTATTATACACAACTCTTGGTAAAACAAAATAATAATCATCGAAATAATTTGAAATACTGCTATATACCTATATATTAGTCATTTGGTTGTGAGTTCGAGATTGTTGAATGCTATAATAATTCAGAAAGCAATAGGCAATGTTGGTATGATAAGATTCGTTTAACAGAAAGAGAATAAAATGCACTGCCAATTATGGACACAATACTTCCTCGTGAATGGCATTCAAATTTTTCTACTTTTATTATCGCTAGAATCAGAGATTTTTTTACTGAATCACTTGTATTTACAAATGTTCTAAGGGTTGGGTGGAAGAGATTGCCACAGGCAATATATGACCCCTCCCTTTAGGTAGGACATAAACTTCATTCTCTTTTTTTTTGTTCTTGTATCTTTGCTCAATCTTTTTGTTTTTCTTTATAATTTCATTATAGTTTACTGTATATATTTTTGTTCTATCTAATAAAACTTACTATAATATAATGTTCTCAACCGATTCTCTTCAAATTTATTTATATGGCAAGCGGCCACAACGGAGTCCCGAAAATAGTATACATATAACAGTATTTTCGCTAATTCTGTGGAGGGTCTGTGGTAAGGTCAAATTTGGTTTCGGATTAAAAGTGCAGATCTCTTGTATTTTATGGCTTCATTACCAAAGGGCATACGACCTACCTACAACGCTCCAAAGGCAAAGTACAGATGCAACTCATATAAATAAAAAAGGGTGTGTTTATTCAGACCGTTAGAAATAAAAACAAAGGGAGAATGGAGGAAATTATCCTGTACAGTTTGCCGACTTCAGATAGTCAGGATGGGGGTTTTACCCTCCATTCGTTAGGAATTGTACCGGCTACCCACTAGGGCCGGAATTGTCAGCCTCACGTGTTTGGAGGGAATAGAATTTTCTGTGCGAAAAGTCTGATTCAACCGGGAATTGAACTTATGACTACGGGCAGTAGTCACAACCGTTACGCTATGGAGGCTGACAAATTTTGGGGATTCCATTACTTTCCTTTCTATACAGGGTGGGGCAAAAGTCTGGAAACCCCTGAATAATTTTCGAATGGCTTCTTCGGTAATAATAAAATTTTGTATGGTAAACCGGGGTAGTAAGACCTTCTTTTAAGGTGGGGCCGATTTTTGTTACCGGCCCCCATGTCGGGGCCAGGGGGGCCAGCTTCATTTTTTTAAATACGGACCCCTACTTTGCGATACATTTTTGGAAAGGCCTTTAAAAAAGAAATACTTTGGTGTAAATTTTATTTTTTAAATATTAACTGTTTGCAAATGGCGTCCAACTTTGTGTATGCAGTGTAAAGTCTGGAAACCCCTGAATATCTTTCGAAAGGGCTTTTTCAGTAAATTTAAAATTAAGTTCGGTAATCCGTGGTAATCAGACCTTATTTTAGAGTGGGGCCGTTTTTTATTACCGGCCCCCATGTCTGGGACAGGGGGGCCAACTTCATTTTTTAAAAATACGAAACCACACCTTGCGATGCATTTTTGGAATTAAGCACCAAAGTATTTCTTATTTAAAGACCTTTCCAAAAATGTATCGCAAGGTGGGAGTTCGTATTAAAAAAAAAAAAAGTTGGCCCCCTGGCCCCGACATGAGGGCCGGTACCAAAAATCGCCCCCATTTTATAAGAAGGTAAAATTACCACCGATTACTGTACACAATTTTAAATTTACTGAAAAATCCCTTACGAAAAATATTCAGGGGTTTCCAGACTTTACACTGCATACACAAAGTTGGACGCCATTTGCAAACAGTTAATATTTAAAAAATAAAATTTGCACCAAAGTATTTCTTATTTAAAGAACTTTCTAAAAATGTATCGCAAAGTAGGGGTTCGTATTAAAAAAAATGAAGTTGGCCCCCTGGCCCCGACATGAGGGCCGGTAACAAAAATCGGCTCCACTGCAAAAGAAGGTCTTACTACCCCGGTTTACCATACAAAATTTTATTCTTACCGAAGGAGCTATTCGAAAGTTATTCAGGGGTTTCCAGACTTTTGCCCCACCCTGTATATAGGATAAGGAAAGTAAAAAAGGTTTGTTTTATTAAATTCAGACGGTTAGAAGTAAAATTAAAGGGAGAGAATGGAGGAAATTATCCTGTCCCTCGAATTTACAACTTCTTATTTTATTATAGTTAGCTAATAAGTTCCCTCTATGATTAGTTTTAAATCTAGTCTTTAGTTCACTGACGATGCCATAACTGGCGAAACGGCCATCTGAAAATAAATAATTAAGTAATACAAAAAAGCCAAATATTTTTTATCTTCAAATTATTTCGACATAATATGGACGCACGAATATCTCAGTGATTAAGAACTCGCTTGCCATGCGGAAGGTCCCGGGTTTGAACCCTCGCGGAAACAATATTAGAACTAGTATTCAAAATTTGGTTATACTTGTTTGAAGGGGATATTTTCCGGTGCGTTCTTTTTGACCCAACACCTAAAATCTCAGAAACTACCGAACGAATGTCAACGAAATTTTGCATACATACATACATACATGTAAGGGACGTATTGTAGATGGTCCAATTTTAAATTTATTAACTTTGTATGTGAGCTTCTTGGTAATAGAAACCGTGCGCCTGACCTCTAACCATATCTCGTGAACAGTTATATCTTGTACCACGAAACGAAGACATACCGGAGGAAATGCTTCTCGATTATTTGTGGAAATGTGTGTATGTATGTCCTACCATTAACGTGCGTCAACATTTTTCTGGACCACCCTATAAAATTAGATAAAGTTGAAGAATCAACCTTCAGTTTTGAGGTTGTAAAATATCGGTTCGTTCCATTAGTACCATATTATATTCGGTGTTTGCAATTTCGTAGCCTACCGCAAAACCGAAATGTGAAGTTCACTATCCTTGATTTTATTTGGGGTGTGGATGATGAGATTGACCCCTGTCGTACCCCTGTTTATTCATACTTTCAATATTCATCTTGATCAAAAGACTCCACGATTTGGGTATTGGAAAATAATCCCAACTCTCCTCCCTCCCTCTTTCTCTCTCTCTATCTCTCTCTCTCTTTCATTCTCTCTCTGTCTCTCTGTGTCTCTCTCTCTCTCTGTCTGTCTCTCTGTCTCTCTCTCTCTCCCATTTCCGTGCAATTGTATTTTGTTAAATACAAAGTTATGCAGGCGGTTGGTAATATACATTGAAGTTTTTTGTGTGGTCCTTTTCTCTATCCCCTTTTAAATCTGCTGGTTTTTTTATGATAGCAAACATTTTTACGATTCATACAATTCAGTAGAATTCACAAGTAGGACCTTTCCAAAATAATAAATTAATGAAAAACTAACTGAAAATTCTGTGACCTTACTGAAACAGTCTGGTACTTAAAAGTCGGTAGTTCAAAGTTCATTTTCTGTCATTTTACATAAAGGCTTACTTTTTAACGGAAAACACTTTTGCCACCCAACTGGGTTAGGAATGACCTGGGTTATCAAAAACTATGCATGCGATTTCAAAAAAATAAACGAAATTAGGCAGATCTTGCGAAACGTTATCCCAAATTAGCATAAAAACATCAACATATTATTTCATTCTGTCCATTTCTTATCAAAAATGTCTATTTGGGCCTACCTCGAACTTTCAAAGGTCTGAAAAACTGGCAAAAATGCTAGCATCAAAAATCTCTGTTAGTCCATGCTTAATCGTTAGTTGAGAGCTATTGAAATCAACGTTTGTTTTTCAAAACACCTTCATATATCCAAGTTATGCAATCATTTTGAAGGAGCCTTTGTGGCTTTCCTGTTGGCGGTACGGAAATTTTTTGGGAACCAAAAACGTATATTTTTGACTACTTCTCTCTAAAATTTAGTTTAAAATACCTAAAATTACATACTTGATGAGCATTGAAGGCAAAATGTCAAATATGATAAAATACCCCTTCAACTTTCGCTGAGTATGCAAACAAGTGGTTCCAAATGCCTGGTAAGGCTTTATTCACCACTGCCTATCTTCAGTTCGAATTTGAAAGAAATCCTTAAAAAAGAGGTTATATGTTGACATGTTTTGCTTAGGATTTGACTTGATCTAAGATTTTGGATGTTTTCAGAAATCGAATGAACTTATCTTTCGAACCGTACGTCCGATTTGAATGAACTAAAGTGCTATCGATAGATCTAGTAGATTGTAAGATCAGCTGTTCTCGTTATTTTCTGTCATTTTACATAAAGGCTTACTTTTTAACGGAAAACACTTTTGACGCACAACTGCGTTAAGAATGGCCTGTTTTATTAAAAACTATGCATGCGATTTAAAAAAAAAAAAGAAACTAGGCAGATCTTGCGAAACGGTATCCCAAATTAGCATAAAAACATCAACATATTATTTCATTCTGTCCATTTTTTATCAAAAATGTCTATTTGGGCCTACCTCGAACTTTCAAAGGTCTGAAAACCTGGCAAAAATGCAAGCATCAAAAATCTCTGTTAGTCCATGCTTAATCGTTAGTTGAGAGCTATTGAAATCAACGTTTGTTTTTCAAAAACCCCTTCATATATCCAAGTTATGCAATCATTTTGAAGGAGCCTTTGTGGCTTTCCTGTTGGCGGTACGGAAATTTTTTGGGAACCAAAAACGTATATTTTTGACTACTTCTCTCTAAAATTTAGTTTAAAAAACCTAAAATTACATACTTGATGAGCATTGAAGGCAAAATGTCAAATATGATAAAATACCCCTTCAAGTTTCGCTGAGTATGCAAACAAGTGGTTCCAAATGCCTGGTAAGGCTTTATTCACCACTGCCTATCTTCAGTTCGAATTTGAAAGAAATCCTTAAAAAAGAGGTTATATGTTGACATGTTTTGCTTAGGATTTGACTCGATCTAAGATTTTGGATGTTTTCAGAAATCGAATGAACTTATCTTTCGAACCGTACGTCCGATTTGAATGAACTAAAGTGCTATCGATAGATCTAGTAGATTGTAAGATAAGCTGTTCTCGTTTATTTTCTGTCATTTTACATAAAGGCTTACTTTTTAACGGAAAACACTTTTGACGCACAACTGCGTTAAGAATGGCCTGTTTTATTAAAAACTATGCATGCGATTTAAAAAAAATCAACGATATTAGGCAGATCTTGCGAAACTTTATCCCAAATTGGCATAAAAACATCAACGTATTATTTCATTCTGTCCATTTTTATCAAAAATATCTATTATGGCCTACCTCGAACTTTCAAAGGTCTGAAAACCTGGCAAAAATGCAAGCATCAAAAATCTGTGTTAGTCCATGCTTAATCATTAGTTGAGAGCTATTGAAATCAACGTTTGTTTTTCAAAAACCCCTTCATATATCCAAGTTATGCAATCATTTTGAAGGAGCCTTTGTGGCTTTCCTGTTGGCGGTACGGAAATTTTTTGGGAACCAAAAACGTATATTTTTGACTATTTCTCTCTAAAATTTAGTTTAAAATACCTAAAATTACATACTTGATGAGCATTGAAGGCAAAATGTCAAATATGATAAAATACCCCTTCAACTTTCGCTGAGTATGCAAACAAGTGGTTCCAAATGCCTGGTAAGGCTTTATTCACCACTGCCTATCTTCAGTTCGAATTTGAAAGAAATCCTTAAAAAAGAGGTTATATGTTGACATGTTTTGCTTAGGATTTGACTCGATCTAAGATTTTGGATGTTTTCAGAAATCGAATGAACTTATCTTTCGAACCGTACGTCCGATTTGAATGAACTAAAGTGCTATCGATAGATCTAGTAGATTGTAAGATAAGCTGTTCTCGTTTATTTTCTGTCATTTTACATAAAGGCTTACTTTTTAACGGAAAACACTTTTGACGCACAACTGCGTTAAGAATGGCCTGTTTTATTAAAAACTATGCATGCGATTTAAAAAAAATCAACGATATTAGGCAGATTTTGCGAAACTTTATCCCAAATTGGCATAAAAACATCAACGTATTATTTCATTCTGTCCATTTCTTATCAAAAATATCTATTATGGCCTACCTCGAACTTTCAAAGGTCTGAAAACCTGGCAAAAATGCAAGCATCAAAAATCTGTGTTAGTCCATGCTTAATCATTAGTTGAGAGCTATTGAAATCAACGTTTGTTTTTCAAAAAACCCCTTCATATATCCAAGTTATGCAATCATTTTGAAGGAGCCTTTGTGGCTTTCCTGTTGGCGGTACGGAAATTTTTTGGGAACCAAAAACGTATATTTTTGACTATTTCTCTCTAAAATTTAGTTTAAAATACCTAAAATTACATACTTGATGAGCATTGAAGGCAAAATGTCAAATATGATAAAATACCCCTTCAACTTTCGCTGAGTATGCAAACAAGTGGTTCCAAATGCTGGTAAGGCTTTATTCACCACTGCCTATCTTCAGTTCGAATTTGAAAGAAATCCTTAAAAAAGAGGTTATATGTTGACATGTTTTGCTTAGGATTTGACTCGATCTAAGATTTTGGATGTTTTCAGAAATCGAATGAACTTATCTTTCGAACCGTACGTCCGATTTGAATGAACTAAAGTGCTATCGATAGATCTAGTAGATTGTAAGATAAGCTGTTCTCGTTTATTTTCTGTCATTTTACATAAAGGCTTACTTTTTAACGGAAAACACTTTTGACGCACAACTGCGTTAAGAATGGCCTGTTTTATTAAAAACTATGCATGCGATTTAAAAAAAATCAACGATATTAGGCAGATTTTGCGAAACTTATCCCAAATTGGCATAAAAACATCAACGTATTATTTCATTCTGTCCATTTCTTATCAAAATATCTATTATGGCCTACCTCGAACTTTCAAAGGTCTGAAAACCTGGCAAAAATGCAAGCATCAAAAATCTGTGTTAGTCCATGCTTAATCATTAGTTGAGAGCTATTGAAATCAACGTTTGTTTTTCAAAAACCCTTCATACATCCAAGTTATGCAATCATTTTGAAGGAGCCTTTGTGGCTTTCCTGTTGGCGGTACGGAAATTTTTTGGGAACCAAAAACGTATATTTTTGACTACTTCTCTCTAAAATTTAGTTTAAAATACCTAAAATTACATACTTGATGAGCATTGAAGGCAAAATGTCAAATATGATAAAATACCCCTTCAACTTTCGCTGAGTATGCAAACAAGTGGTTCCAAATGCTTGGTAAGGCTTTATTCACCACTGGCTATCTTCAGTTCAAATTTTAAAAAAATCCTTAAAGAAGAGGTAATTTGGCGACATGTTTTGCTAAAGATTTGACTCGTTCTAAGATTTTGGATGTTTTTAGAAATCGAATGAACTTATCTTTCGAACCGTACGTCCGATTTGAATGAACTAAAGTGCTATCTATAGATCTAGTGGATTGTAAGATAAGCTGTTCCCGTTCATTTTCTGTCATTTTACATAAAGGGTTACTTTTTAACGGAAAACACTTTTGACGCACAACTGGGTTAAGAATGGCCTGGGTTATCAAAAAGTATGCATGCGATTTTAAAAAAATAAACGAAACTAGGCAGATCTTGCGAAACGGTATCCCAATTTGGCATAAAAACATCAACATTTATTCTTTTGAAATCGCATGCATAGTTTTTGATAACCCAGGTCATTCTTAACCCAGTTGGGTGTCAAAAGTGTTTTCCGTTAAAAAGTAACCCTTTATGTAAAATGACAGAAAATGAACGAGAACAGCTTATCTTAAAATCCACTAGATCTATCGATAGCATTTTAGTTCATTCAAATCGGACGTACTGTTCTAAAGATAAGTTCATTCGATTTCTGAAACATCCAAAATCTCAGATCGAGTCAAAGCCTAAGCAAAACATGTCGACATATAACCTCTTTTTTAAGGATTTCTTTCAAATTTGAACTGAAGATAGCCAGTGTTGAATAAAGCCTTGCCAAGCATTTGGAACCATTTGTTTGCAAACTCAGCGAAAGTTGAAGGGGTGTTTTATTATATTTGCATTTTGCCTTCAATTATCATCAAGTATGTAATTTTAGGTATTTTAAACTAAATTTTAGAAAGATGTAGTCAAAAATATACGTTTTTGGTTCCCAAAAAATTTCCGTACCGCCAACAGGAAAGCCACAAAGGCGCCTTCAAAATGATTGCATAACTTGGATATATGAAGGGGTTTTTGAAAAACAAACGTTGATTTCAATAGCTCTCAACTAACGATTAAGCACGGACTAACACAGATTTTTGATGATTGCATTTTTGCCAGGTTTTCAGACTTTTGAAAGTTCGAGGTAGGCCATAATAGATATTTTTGATAAGAAATGGACGGAATGAAATAATATGTTGATGTTTTTATGCCAATTTGGGATAAAGTTTCGCAAGATCTGCCTAATATTGTTGATTTTTTTGAAATCGCATGCATACTTTTTGATAACCCAGGCCATTCTTAACCCAGTTGTGCGTCAAAAGTGTTTTCCGTTAAAAAGTAACCCTTCATGTAAAATGACAGAAAATGAACGAGAACAGCTTATCTTAAAATCCACTAGATCTATCGATAGCACTTTAGTTCATTCAAATCGGACGTACGGTTCGAAAGATAAGTTCATTCGATTTCTGAAAACATCCAAAATCTCAGATCGAGTCAAATCCTAAGCAAAACATGTCGACATATAACCTCTTTTTTAAGGATTTCTTTCAATTTGAACTTAAGATAGGCAGTGGTGAATAAAGCCTTACCAAGCATTTGGAACCACTTGTTTGCATACTCAGCGAAAGTTGAAGGGGTATTTTATCATATTTGACATTTTGCCTTCAATGCTCATCAAGTATGCAATTTTAGGTATTTTAAACTAAATTTTTTCTACGTACATTTTTAAATTTCATTTTTCTCAGTGTAAAAATAGTATTTAGCTGTACAATACACCCGTCAAAAGTAAAAATAGTATTTAGTAGTACAGGGTGCGGCGCGGTAATGTCCCATTTTGAATCGCCCAGTGTGAAGCCGCACTTCTAATTAGACAAGTTCGAACAAAGTTAGAAGATGCACAAACTACTAATTTTTTCGATTCAATTTAGCTCGGTTGTCAAAATAATTTTATCAAAGCAACAGAAAGCTTTTTGCGTGGAGAGTTATTTTTCGAAAAATAAGTGTATCGTAGCAGTACAGCGGGAGTTTGCACACCAAACTGTAACTCGATCTGCATGGAGGGGGTTTTCATGAAGTTCCCTAGGGTTGTTGTCACTCCAATAACGCATATTTTGTTTATTAACACAGCCTGTGTCAACCCCCAAAACCTTGAACGAGTACGTGAGGCGATAATGCAGTGACCTAGGCGCTCAGCTCGCAAGCATGCTGCTGCTCTTGGCATATCAGACCGTTCATTGCGGAGAATACTTCATAAAGAACTGCATTTTCATCCCTACAAAATGGTAGTGGTGCAGGAATTGTTCGAGCGAGACTTTATTCAACGACAAAATGCATGTGAAACCCTGATTGACTCCTGATACTTCCAGATGCTATAGTTTTCTTTAGTGATGAAGCCCATTTTTACATTTCAGGCTGTGTTAATAAACAAAATATGCGTTATTGGAGTGACAACAACCTAGGGAACTTCATGAAAACCCCCTCCATGCAGATCGAGTTACAGTTTGGTGTGCAACAGGCGCGGCCGGTGGGAATTTGGTTTGGGGGTGCTGTCAAAATTTTACGAAAAGAAAAACTATGCAACATTTAATACATGTCTGCAAGGCCTAGTGGTGAAGTGGTTATGTCAAGGAGAGGGAATTCTAACTAGGGAGTCAATAGTTCAAGTCTCACGTGTGGTGATTTTCGAGAATTCTGTTAGAGTGATTAGATTAGGTATCATAATAAATTAATTTGTTTTAATTTATAAAAATGATTAGCTGACGCAAATATGATGATAATTTTGGAATAACGTTTATTTTTCACAACCATTGTAGATTTTTTTTCAACGTACATGAGAAAAAAAAATGTTCAAAAGAAAGAAAATAAGAATTTATAAAGGACTTACTCTTTACTGTACTGATTATCTGGAGTAGAATCCATTCGCTGGATTTCGAACAAAACTTGTGAATGGCTTTTTCATTGAAGTCAGAATCAAATATGTATGTTTGAAATCTTTTTTTTGTCTAGTGAAAACAAAGAAAACTTATTCTTTAAAAGATGTCAACTGAATTAATTTTTTTTTTCCATACCTGCTTTGAAATGTAATTACCTAATTCCTATGTGATAAAAAAACAATACTTTTTTCATTAAAAGTAAAAATATACATTTTTAACTTTAAAGAGAATGAATTGATAATGCTAATTTAATTTTAATATCCTTTATAAGAAGTTTCAAACCCAACTTAAATTGATTGCACAAATTTAATCTTAAAATGTATTCAAAATTAAGGATAAAATAAATGTTATACATAATTATAGACCGATATTATGTTTACAAAAATTTGGGTGAAATAAACTGTTAGGTAAATTCAATGATTAATTGTTATTTGTTACTCTGTACTTTAAATCATTAAATAAATTGCAACCGATTATTAATTAATTTTCAAAACAAAAACACGTGAAATTATTAACATAAATTCCGCGGAACGAAAGAGATCTTGACAAGACCGCACGCGCCAACGAGGCCTTGAACTAGTTGTCTAGTTCCTTGTTCCTTCCTGCTTCGGTGCTTCCCCTCTCCTCATGAACGAAATCTATAAATAACTTGCATTTTTCTACTTCATAGCTCTAGAGCTCTGAAGTCAATCAGAAATTTTTCAGCGGACACTATCTTGCTCCCTGAACACAAAATCGTCTCCCCCGAGACAATTTTTGTTCGTTTCTTTGTCTCTCTCTCTTTGCACCGCTGTGCGGGTTAGTTTAGTTGCTCCATGCCTTCTCTTTCAATAAGGCATGAGCAGAGAAAAGAGAAATGCTCTACCGAGCGCGGCAGCGCTCCGCACGGAGAATCCAAAAAGTAAGAAGAGCGTATTAGATTTATGTTCTCTACAATCAAGCTTGGGTAAAGATTTATCTAATTAGGTACCTATTTTTTATTTAGTACGATTTTTTTTATTATAATGATAATTTTATGAATTGATTGTTCGAGTTATGCCTAATGATTTTCATTTACTACAAGCTAAAGAAACATGAAAAAAAAACTTTTTTTTTCCTTTTCGTCTGGGGGTGCTGGAGTTCCGCAGCTCCTTAGCACCGGCCGTCCCTGGTGTGCAATGTCAAACTCCCGCTGTACTGCTACGATACACTTATTTTTCGAAAAATAACTCTCCACGCAATAAGCTTTCTGTTGCTTTGATAAAATCATTTTGACAATAGAGCTAAATTGAATAGAAAAAATTGGTAGTTTGTGCATCTTCTAACTTTGTTTGAACTTGGCTAATTAGAAGTGCGGCTTCACACTGGGCGATTCAAAATGGGACATTACCGCGCCGCACCCTGTACAATACACGCGTCAAAAGTAAAAATAGTATTTAGCTGTACAATACACCCGTCAAAAGTAAAATTAGTATTTAGTAGTACAATACACCCGTCAAAATTAAAAATAGTATTTAGCTGTACAATACACCCGTCAAAAGTAAAAATAGTATTTAGTAGTACAATACACCCGTCAAAAGTAAAAATAGTATTTAGTAGTACAATACACCCGTCAAAAGTAAAAATAGTATTTAGTAGTACAATAAACCCGTCAAAAGTAAAAATAGTATTTAGTAGTACAATACACCCGTCAAAAGCAAAAATAGTATTTAACTGTACAATACACCCGTCAAAAATAAAAAATAGTATTCAGTATTATAATACACCCGTTAAAAATAAAAATAGTAACTATGTACGAGTACTTGGTACCGCTCTTGGGCATAATATTATAATATGGTAGTCACTTTTAACTTGCAGCAAAAGAATCATACACGTGAAAAAAGATTTATCATTCGTCTGGCAGGTTTCAAATTATTCAAACTAAATAAATGTGGATATGTGGAATCGCTCCTGTATTCTACATATCCAGGTATTCCGCTTAGGCTGTGTTTCATCTAAACAAATTTCTCTTCCATTCATTCCACTTTTCAGGTAAAAGAGGTAGCTAAATTATATTAATAACAATCAATGCAAAAATTCAAGCTCACGATTAGCTCGGTGGCTAAGCACTCGTACAAAAGGTCCGCGGGTTCGATCGCTGGAGCCGACAAAAAATTGTATTCTAAATTTGGTTATAGTTGTTTGTAAGGGATACCATCCGGTGCTCTCGTGATGACCCAGCACCTAAATGGGTAGTAATGAGTCACTTCTCGCCCATTAACACAAACCACAAAGGTCTATAGTAGCTCCTGTTTCATGGCTAAGAAATATAAAAAGTCCTTGAAAAAAAAAAAGAAACAAAATCAAAATTTATGATCACGGATCGTTCCACTTGTAGATTTAGTGAGCACTCGCTGAGTGTATAATTATGTTCAACTTGTAGAGGTTATGGTAAAGCCTTATTATTCCTCAAATCCTCATACTTATACGAGAATTCTATTTGAATTACTTTCCAGCTGCAGAGGTAAAGAAAGTAGATTTACTGGAAATTTTCCAATACACATAATAAATGTAAATTATAAATTATATTACAGGATTAAACAGATACAAAATTACACTTAAAGAGTATCTTGGACTTCCAGAGGTCGGGACGAGCAGTTGAAACAAAAAAAAATTAACGAAGTTTCAACAAAAAAAACCGTAGCTTCGATACTGATTTTTGGTTCGTCTAATTATTGCTGCGTAAGAATATACGTAAAAGAAAAATCAATATTTAGACGAACATCAATTTTATTGCGGTTTTTTGTAAAATGAGAAAGACTATCCAATATTTATTTTTCAAATTATTAATACAATTTCTTCAACTCATTCTCTATGCGCCAATACCACTCAGAAAACTTAAAAAGTTATATTTTCAATGAAAATGGCAAAAGGAATTAGCCGAACCTCTCATGGTTCGGCTAAGTATTGGATATTTGTGTAAAGTTCGGCTAAGTATTAATTTTTCTTTTACGCGTTCGGCTAATTATTAATCCGTAAACACACACACACACACACACACACACACACACACACACACACACACACACACACACACACACACACACACGCAACCATCATCGCTGTAAATTTCAAAATTCCGAGTCAAATCTATCATAGCGGATATTGATAATGTAGCAAACTGGCCCATATTTCGAGAACGGTTTGTCAGAATATGGCAACAAAGGGCTCAAATAAAAATCATGTGATGTTCTCAGACAGTTTTTACAATAAAAATATAGGTCCTCGCGATAACTTTTATATTTCGTGCTGGAATCTGTAAAAAAGAACGTGAAAAGTCTGAAAAAATGGTCGAAATTTCGAACATTCTGGCTTCTATCTCGAGAACGGTACGTCAGAATGTGGCCTAATATGAATTAAATGAAAGCTAGTTTTGTCTAATGTGTTATTAATAAAAAAAATTATGGGTCCTCGCGACAAATTTTAAGTTCCGCGCTGGAATCTGCTAAAAAACGTGAAAAGTCTGAAAAAAAGGTCGAAATTTCGAACATTCTGGCTTATATCTCCAGAACGGTACGTCAGAATGTAGCCTAAAAAGAATTAAATGAAAGCTAATTTTGTCTAATGTGTTATTAAATAATAAAAATTATAGGTCCTCGCGATAGATTTCAAGTTCCAGGGCAAAGACTGTCTTAAAATCGGACCCTTCCTCAAGGAAATACTTGAGGAAGGTCATAACTCAAGGACGGTTTGGAATTTCGGACTTTTGATAATTTTCCTGGTATTTTCCGGCAATTTTACTTGGGGTCATCTCTCATCAATTTTTCGCTATCTCTTACCGTTTCGCCTAAACAATTGCTGCACACAAAGCCACAAAGCCCGTCCATATTTCTCATTTATATATAGAGATTTCTTTTACATTACATAGTTACATATAAGATATAGCACATAGGAAAAGAAATATTAAAGTGAAACTGTATGTTTTACACAGACTTGTCACACTAAGAGACCCAGTATAGTATGAGTCTCTTGTTTTTGTGACATGTGAGTTGTGATAGGTACATATTTCAATGATAGGTAAGTTTTATGTTATACATAATAATCAAATATACTGTTATAAGTCTGTTTAAACATTTTTGAGAATTGTTACACATAATATATGTAGTGTCTCAACACTGTTTTGTTCTGTACATTGTACTTTATTTCTGATCTATTTCATACTTATCTTGTCATTTGTCTCATATAATATATTGGATGCTGATTTCAGTCGGTGGCCAGGAAGATAGACAAGATTCAGTCCCTGTTTGTAGCATGCCGTCATTGTGAGGCCAGATATCTGATCCGATCTCTAGCCGGCAAACTAAGGATAGGACTGGCGGAGCAGTCTGTGCTACAGGCAAGTTACTATTTTTTTTAAATTATTAATTCTTCCGTTCTTTTGGCGTTCGGCGTCATTTTCAATTCTTGAGGATCTTGAGGTTTTATGATTAATTTATCAGATTTGTGTAAATCACAATTACTCGAACTAAGTTTAATTTATTATTGTTACACACTGTATATCCTCACCCTAACACCCTGTATTCAAGTCGAAGACAAGCCTCAACTTCGTTGTAGCAGGCTACAGTACAGTTTTCTACAGTCCTCCGTGTCCCTTTTTCCTCGCTACCGAACAATTATTATTATTAATTAGGGTGAAATTAATAGACAAAATCGAGAACTTTTTATTATTTTTAAATTTGGGTCTAACGTCACTTTGAACTGCATGGTCATATCACTCGAGAACTTAAATCATGAATTAGGTTCGGTTTTCCCCCATCTAAGACAGTACGCAATATCTAGACATAGCTCCACAAAGGTATTACAAAAACGTCCATTGTTTGCCGTACTTGGGACTTGAGACTCATACGAGTCCGCCCCCCTATGGATCTACTGAAGTAATATTCTTTGCAAAGTCTAGTTCACGTCGACTCACTAAATAAATACATTATATAAAAGTTATCATATTTGTGTTAATCACTTTCGTGATATCACAACTACTCAAACTCGCTTTGATAAATCTACGCTGAATCCGGGACTTGAACCACCGACCTCCAGGTTACAAGTCTACCGCCTTATCGATCAAGCTACTGAGGCCGGTTTAAATACATTAAATAAATAAAATACAAAGAAAAAGTCCAAGTCCTCACGTTGATTGATCGCACATAGAAATATGTGGTTCATGAAAACCTAACTTTAAACTAAATTTGGCTGGAGACCATCACCCCCCCCTCCAGCTGCAGCTAAGCTGACTACAACCACAACATACTTATAGTTGTATTAGTCAGCGTCAATGTACCGGTTCTCGTAGGATCATCCAAGTTAAGTAAAGCGAGGTGATGCTGGCATTCCGGCCCAACCCAAGTTGGTTGAGGTTAATGTGGCTAGCTGGTTTGTGAGTTCCCTGCAAATGGAGGGTAATACCCCCGTCGTGATATGACCATGCACTTAAAAGCGACGTTAAACACAATTTTTTTAATAATAAAAAAAAATGTATCAAAACAACAATAAATAACAAAATCCTCCACTGATTGTTTCCAGGCTCTTGCTCAGGCTTGCGCCCTTACGCCCCCGGGTCAAGACTACCCCCCGCCCCTGATCAATAGATCCAAGGGCGTATCCAGTGAGGATTTCAAGGCCACTATAGATGAGGAGGCTCTCATTCTCAAAACCACTTATTGGTAAGTGTTTTATTTACTTGTGTTGGACAGAAGATCTCCGATACATTTATTTTTCTTTTCTCAAAACAAGATTTGTGCTTTTTTGATAAATTACAGACCATAACATGACATTCAGTTTCAGTTTTTTTTGCAAATTATTTTAGATGTATTTTATAGCAAGGTTTATAACATAGTTTGTTTATTAATCTTCTTTTCTTTTCAATTATTGGAAGCTGGAAAGTTGAAATTTTGTATGCAGACCTATGATAAAACTTGTGTAAAGACCAGTCTACAACGTTAACCATTTTAAATCAGCCAATTTCAAAGGTAAACAACATTTTACCTGTGTGAAACTAGCACTTAAATTTAAAACTAATTACTCTATTAGTTTCTCTTGAAAACAAAGAACATATCAGTTAATTTCTCCATTAGACTTAAATGATTTCTAGTTAACACTCCTATAAGTTTTTGTCTTTGCACTAGAATAGAATAGAATAGAATATACCTTGTTTATACTGCCGAGGTAAGACTGAAAAGTCCCTTTACTCCAGCAGTCAAACAGGTCTTATATATTTTATAGGATAAATATTTCACAATTTAATATATATAAAAAATATTTTACAATTTAATATATAAAAAAACCATGTTTATTTTTTAAAAAAAGCTGAAAAAGTAAAAAATGAAAAAAAAAAAAAAAAACTAGGGCATAATAATAATAAATCATCCCCTCGCCTCTTCAGTGAGTGTCCCAACTACAACCTGATCATCCCGGTGCTCCTTGAGAAGGGGCTGCGCGCGCTGCCTGCGCACTGCAAGCTCACGCCGGGTGTACCACTGCGTCCCATGCTCGCGCATCCCACCAAGGGCATCCAGGAGGTACTGAAGAGGTTCGACAATGTGGAGTTCA
The DNA here is from genome assembly GCA_024516035.1 of Bactericera cockerelli. Lineage (NCBI taxonomy): Eukaryota > Metazoa > Arthropoda > Insecta > Hemiptera > Triozidae > Bactericera > Bactericera cockerelli. Next base: position 15,771,997 of record CM044965.1, read on the forward strand.
CGTGCGAGTGGAAGTACGATGGAGAGCGGGCACAGGTGAGTGTGACTTAGGGATGCCAATATCGAATCACAATATCGATATTTTTGATATCGATATTATCGGAAGCAAAGTATCGATATCTATTTATCGAAACGAAAATATCGATATTCCGATATATCGAACTTCGATATTTTTATTTATTTCATAATTTCATGAGAACAGATGGGGATATAAGTTTAGTTTAGGTGTAGGTCTGTAGGTGTCACGCTATTAAGGCAGTGTCTTAGTCCTAAGTGCATTGTGTTGTAGGCTATAGGTACCTGTACCTATCATATTAATTATTATTTTATTAATGCAATTACCTATAAATCATACATTACAATATTTCAGAAAATCAATACGAACTATACAAAGCAACTTAAGACATGTATTTTGTTCTTATTGGAACTCATCAGTATTTACAGTATTAAGTGATTTTAACCTACAAAACAAGCAAATTTAATCCATTTAGTGTGGGTAGATAGGCAAATAAACAAATTTAAAATTATAATTTTTTTTATAACGATATTTTTTTTGGATAGGTAACGATATTTTTTTGATATTATCGATATTATCGGAACCTCAGTATCGATACCAAATATCGATAATATCGGATCCAAAATATCGATATATTATCGACATCCCTAAGTGTGACTCTGGATCCAAGGTCCCCAGTTCGAATCCCGGGATGGGAGATTTTTTTAACATTTTTTTTTTATTTTGTTTCAAAGGTTGTGATTATTTTTTTTTTAATTTAATGATTAAAAAAATGAAAAGTTGTATCAATGTGGAGTTCACATGCGAGTGGAAGTACGACGGCGAGCGGGCACAGGTGAGTGTGACACTCTGGACCCAAGGTCCCTGGTTCGAATCCCGGGATGGGAGATTTTTTAACATTTTTTTTTTTTAATTTGTTTTAAAGGTTGTGATTTTTTTTTTTTAATTTAATGATTAAAAAAATGAAAGATTGTTTTTTTAACATTTTTTTTAAAATTTGTTTCAAAGGTTGTGATTAATTTTTTTTTAAATTTAATGATTAAAAAAATGAAAGGTTGATTTTTTAACATTTTTTTTTAATTTGTTTCAAAGGTTGTGATTAATTTTTTTTAATTTAATGATTAAAAAAATGAAAGGTTGTAATTAAATTTTTAAATTTACAATAAAAAAACTATTTTTAGTAAATTTTCCGTTCTTTCTTTGTTTCAAAGGTTGTGAATAATTTTTTTTTTTAATTTAATGATTAAAAAAATGAAAGGTTGTAATTAAATTTTTAAATTTACAACAAAAAAAAAAACTATTTTTAGTAAATTTTCCGTTCTCTGTCAAATAAAGAACACGTGGGGTTGGTGTTTTCGGTCCGACTTCCGGTAATGAGGTGAGGGTTATGTGGCCAGTTGTCACATTGGATTTGGCAGAATCGTTGGATTTGGCAAGAGTCTAGAAATTGGATGTGGGCGTCCATATCATCCTTCCACTGCCATAAATAGAATAGAAATTAGAATAGAATAGAATGAATAGAAATTACCTTGTTTATACTGCTGAGGTAAGACTCTAAGTTCCTTTATTTCAGCAGTCTTTTTTTGTTTTTTACTTCAGAGAAATTTCTAATATTAGAAATCGGAAGTATTGTGTTTTTTCTTCTGATATATCGAGGTTTTTCTTACGAAGAGGTTATTTTACCATATACGAGGTTATGTATATTGGTCCTCGAGATTGTTCTCTTATATCCAGATTCGACTTACAATTTGTTCTCTTATGTCCAGATTCGATTATATTATAAATTGTTCTCTTATATCCAGATTCGACTATATTACAAATAGTTCTCTTATGACCAGATTCGACTATATTACAAATTGTTCTCTTATGACCAGATTCGACTATATTACAAATTGTTCTCTTATGACCAGATTCGACTATATTACAAATTGTTCTCTTACATCCAGATTCGACTATATTACAAATAGTTTTCTTATGTCCAGATTCGACTATACTGCAATTTGCTGCAATCCAACACATACTGAAAAGTACATTGGATTGCAGTAACTATTAAATATTAAAGTCAATAATATCTGGGAATCTGGAAAGGCTGCGTTTTTTGATAATCGCGTAATTAACGCTGACGCACCTTCCTACGAATCCCAGGATTGGACTACAACAGCAAGGTCTCATGCATCCGAAAAACACAGAAAGTATGACAAGGCAGTAGAAGATATTCGAGGATCTTTTTCTCCTCTGATTTGTTCAGTAGATGGAGCACTTCACTCAGAATTTAAAATGTTCATCCAAAGACTAGCTTCGACCCTTTCAGATAAATGGAATAAAAACTTGAGTCAAGTAATGGGCTGGATGAAGATAAAGATTGAGTTGGCAATAGTGAGATCTGTTTCACTTAGATTAAGAGGAAGCAGATACAAGGCGAGAAGTTTTAACATGGAAGATGGAGCAGGGGTGCCTTACCATGAAGTATAAAAAAAAAAACTGAAACCATAGCAAACCTTTTCAAAGATGTTTTAATTATGAAAAAAAAAAATTATGATTAAAAAAAAAAAAAAAATTAAATATTAAATGAAGAATATGTATAGTTCTGGGCTGAATAGCTCTACTTATAAAACTTTGCCCTTATAAGATTTTCTATTATTATTATTATTATTATTATTATGAATATCAAAATAAAATATAATAAAGTTATTGCAAAAAAAATGATAAAAAAATATTCAGATTCGAATATATTACAAATTATTTCCCAGATCCACTATGTGAAAGACGGGGAGAAGGTGTCGATTTTCTCGCGGAACCAAGAGGACAACACGTCCAAGTATCCGGACATCATCTCCAACCTGAGGGAGACACTAGGGCCAGAGGTGGAGTCCTGCATTCTAGACACAGAGGCTGTGGCTTGGGACAGGGTCAACAAGAAGATCCTGCCCTTCCAGATATTAAGCACCAGGAAGCGCAAGGTGAGCGCACACACGCACGCATACATACATACATACTAATACACAGTACACACACACACACACACACACACACACACACACACACACACACACACACACACAGGTGGAGTCCTGCATTCTAGACACAGAGGCTGTGGCTTGGGACAGGGTCAACAAGAAGATCCTGCCCTTCCAGATATTAAGCACCAGGAAGCGTAAGGTGAGCGCACGCACGCACGCACGCAATGAGATAAGACTCTGAGGGTAGAAAATGCTGTGAACATTAACCTCGCCTGGTGGTTACCGTCCACAAAAGAGTATTATTATTATTATTATTATGTAAGTAAAGAAGTCTCGTTCTAAAGAACATATCGCCGGCGCCGTGGCTAAAGCAACAACCGCCTAAGTCGCATTTTTTTCAAAATTGAGATTTTTGTTTTAACGAATAGAAATGATCGTTTTGCACCTTGTGACGAAGTTTTTTTCAAAAATTCCAAAAGATAGCGCTGTAGTTTCATTTTTAGTATCTCCGCACATCTGATTTTGGCTACCAACACCGCCTATCATTTCAGTTTTTATTGCCTCCTGTAAAATTGCAAAAAAATAGATAGGCGGTGTTGCTTTAGCTGCGACGATATTTCAGTGTGCTTTATTTATTGGAAAACTGCTAGCTAGTCTGGCTTGATAGGTTTGGCTAGTCCAGTGTTTTTTTTTTTTTTTAATAAATTTTCTTCACTGTTTTTTTTTTTTTTCTTTCTAAAAATAACTACATCCCCCTCTTACTCTTTCTCTCCACTTTTTCTCTGCCGCTCAATTTATTAATTTATCATCATTATATTAGTAAGCAAATTATATTGGAATGTTATTATATTAGATTTAAGCAATTGTGTTCATACAATATTGTATATTTATCACAATAAATTTCAATTCAATTCAAAACTACATCTCCCAGGACGCAGTAGAGTCGGACATCACCGTGCAGGTGTGCGTGTTCCTGTTCGACCTCCTCTACCTGAATGGCGAGCCTCTGGTGCGAGAACCCTTCAGTAGGAGACGCGCGCTGCTGCGGGAACACTTTTTGTTTTTTTTTTTTCTAAAAATAACTACATTTCCCAGGACGCAGTATAGGTTTGGCTAATCCAGTTTGTTTTGTTTTTTTTTTTTAATTTTCTTTACTTTTAGTTTTTTTTTTCTTCTAAAAATAACTACATTTCCCAGGACGCAGTATAGGTTTGGCTAATCCAGATTGTTTTTTTTTTAAATAAATTTTCTTTACTTTCTGTTTTTTTTTTTTTTTTTCTTCTAAAAATAAAGTAGGTACTACATTTCCCAGGACGCAGTATATGTTTGGTTAATCCAGTTTTTTTTTTTAAATAAATTTTCTTTACTTTCTGTTTTTTTTTTTTTCTTCTTCTAAAAATAAAGTAGGTACTACATTTCCCAGGACGCAGTATATGTTTGGTTAATCCAGTTTTTTTTTTTTAAATAAATTTTCTTTACTTTCTGTTTTTTTTTTTTCTTCTTCTAAAAATAACTACATTTCCCAGATATGTTTGGCTAATCCAGTTTTTTTTTTTTTTTTTTTTTTTACTCTCTGTTTTTTATTTTTCTTCTAAAAATAACTACATTTCCCAGGACGCAGTATGTATATGTTTGGCTAATCCAGTTTGTTTTTTTTTTAAATTTTCCTTACTTTCTGTTTTTTTTTTCCTTTAAAAATAACTACATTTTCCGGTTTGTTTTTTTTTTAAAATACAATTTCTTCATTTTTTTTAATAACTCCATCTCCCAGGACGCAGTAGAGTCGGACATCACCGTGCAGGTGTGCGTGTTCCTGTTCGACCTCCTCTACCTGAATGGCGAGCCTCTGGTGCGAGAACCCTTCAGTAGGAGACGCGCGCTGCTGCGGGAACACTTTTTGTTTTTTTTTTTTCTAAAAATAACTACATTTCCCAGGACGCAGTATAGGTTTGGCTAATCCAGTTTGTTTTGTTTTTTTTTTTTAATTTTCTTTACTTTTAGTTTTTTTTTTCTTCTAAAAATAACTACATTTCCCAGGACGCAGTATAGGTTTGGCTAATCCAGATTGTTTTTTTTTTAAATAAATTTTCTTTACTTTCTGTTTTTTTTTTTTTTTTTTCTTCTAAAAATAAAGTAGGTACTACATTTCCCAGGACGCAGTATATGTTTGGTTAATCCAGTTTTTTTTTTAAATAAATTTTCTTTACTTTCTGTTTTTTTTTTTTTCTTCTTCTAAAAATAAAGTAGGTACTACATTTCCCAGGACGCAGTATATGTTTGGTTAATCCAGTTTTTTTTTTTTAAATAAATTTTCTTTACTTTCTGTTTTTTTTTTTTTCTTCTTCTAAAAATAACTACATTTCCCAGATATGTTTGGCTAATCCAGTTTTTTTTTTTTTTTTTTTTTTTACTCTCTGTTTTTTATTTTTCTTCTAAAAATAACTACATTTCCCAGGACGCAGTATGTATATGTTTGGCTAATCCAGTTTGTTTTTTTTTTAAATTTTCCTTACTTTCTGTTTTTTTTTTCCTTTAAAAATAACTACATTTTCCGGTTTGTTTTTTTTTTAAAATACAATTTCTTCATTTTTTTTAATAACTCCATCTCCCAGGACGCAGTAGAGTCGGACATCACCGTGCAGGTGTGCGTGTTCCTGTTCGACCTCCTCTACCTGAATGGCGAGCCTCTGGTGCGAGAACCCTTCAGTAGGAGACGCGCGCTGCTGCGGGAACACTTCCAGCACAAGGAGGGGCAGTTCGTGTTCGCCACGAGCCTGGACACGAGTGACATGGATCGCGTGCAGGAGTTCCTTGATGAGAGTGTCAAAGGTAATAATAATAATAGAAATAATAATAATAATAATAGAAATATTGTCGCCTGCTCAGAAGATTCCTGTCCCACTCATCATAATATCAACATCTCCTTATCAACAATTGAATACTTCTATGTTTGCTACTGCTAGCCCATAGAATAATATTTATTACCATATTACCTATGTATAAATATGAGAAATAAAACGTATAATATCGCCTTATTTATACTGCCCGATTAGGACTATTAAAATCCCATTATTCCAGCAGTAAGCCCAAGACATATTATTATGTAATAAAAATCCCAAATAGGAGGATAACTTATCATGTGTCGGCTGGGTTTCGAACCCACGAACTCTGGAATCTTTGGATTCGCAGAGTGCCGACTTTACCACTGAGCTACCGGGACAGACTTGGGTATTGATTTTTTTTTTCACCATCATTATCATCATCATCATATTGTGGCGTCATCGTGAACGATGGTAGCCAGACAGTGGAGGAATGACTCAGCACTTCCTCCACTGTCTTTACAAGGAGTTCTTGTTCTGGGGTCCTTGTCAATTATTAGCCTCCTTATTTATTTATTATTTATTTAATAAAGAGTTTCTAAATAAATAAATAATCAAGGAGGCTAATAATTGACAAGGGCCCCAGAACCAAGCCAATGCTGGTCTACTCCCTGTTTATAGTCCCCCAGAGACTGCTGGTCTCCTCCCTGATTATAGTCCCCCAGCCACACTGATATATTTTTTTTTACAAGATAAAATTTATAAAATAATATTTTGACATTCCCGATTCTTCTAGCAATGCATTCACTTCTCCGATTATCCGATTTGCGGGCCGAGGCATGGCCGTGAAAGCAAAAAGTCCTTTTTCGCCAATGGCAGGTGTTGTAGTGGGAATTTCGAAAAATCCCGTCTTATTGCACATCTAGACTATAAGACAAAGCTACCTACCAAATTTCAGCTTCCTAGGACTTACCAGTTCGGAGAAACAGTGATGATCAGTCAGTGACTTTGACATTTATATATTAAGATATTGTCAATTTTTATATTGAATTTTTACCATTATTTGTCTGTATATCTATTATATTCTACTAATGTCTCCTTCAGCACAAGATTTTTTATCTTTTGAAGGTGGGTATACCCTCATTGTTTGTAGAAGATGTTTGTGTAAAAAATAAATAAATGGAAACTTAAAAAAAAATAAAGAGGTTCTAAATAAATAAATGTATACATTATTCAAGGTATATTCTATTCCGTGTGCTCCAGGTAACTGCGAAGGCCTCATGGTGAAGACCCTGGACAAGGATGCTACGTACGAGATAGCGAAGCGTTCGCGCAACTGGCTGAAGCTGAAGAAGGACTACCTGGACGGCGTGGGTGACTCGCTAGACGTGGTGGTGCTGGGGGGCTACCTGGGCAGAGGCAAGCGAGCCGGCCTGTACGGCGGGTTCCTGCTCGCCTGCTATGATCCCCAGAACGAGCAGTTCCAGTCTCTCTGCAAGGTATTGATGTTATTGTTGTTACTTTACATATGCACAATGCACTCTCTCTCAAAGAAAAACATGTTTACCTATTAAATGAAGTTAAGTTAAAAATTTAAAGTATAATTCACTTTATTACTACAAAACTAAGATAAGAAATTACTACAAAACTAAGATATTTATGCTGATGTAAAGTTAAAAAAAAAAAAGATGGTGGAATAAGAAAGAAGAGAGAGTGAAGAGAGAGAAGAAGGGAGAGAGAGAGAGAAAAAAAAGAAGAAGAAGAAAAGAAAAAAAAAGAAGGCTCATGTTCTGTAGGTTCATAATGTATTGATAAGTAATCTGTAATTTTTTGTTGTGTATTTTGTACAATACAATATAATCCTTACATTTTGTAGTTTACTACAAATAAACGCCCTTGCCCAAACATTGGGGCATATTATTATTATTATTATCACTTTATTATCTGGTATGCCGCCACTGGTCGTTACTCATACAAGTAACGACTCATTTTTCTCCCGAGGTATGAATGGATCCCGGAGAACCAAGTATAGAGTTTTTACATTTCTGGTGAATTTGTCAACGAGAGAGGAACACATGGACTCTCATGTGCGAAAAGTACTGGACGTTTCTCTAGCCATTCAAGCCTCAACGATATGATCAGGAGACCTCTTTCTTCGGCAAAAGTTCCTGCTGTATTAGAGCGGATGGAAAACGTCCAGATGGTATGAGTATCATTCCTTGGAAAGCTGGGAAATGTATGGTGTGGGACGCTACCTGTAGGCACACTCTCGCTCCTTCGAACATCAAGCTGGCCAGAAAAAAAGCAGGTAGTGTCATAGAACAGGCTGCTTTGAGGAAGACCAGAATCTCACAGACCAATACATGTTTATTATTATTATTTTACACTTTATTAGATATAAATGGACATAATGTACAATGTGAGTAATTATTTAAACAATGAAAAAAATGGAAACAATATGTACAATAAAATGAAAAAGAATAGAAAAATATATGAAAACATATGTCCTAACTAAAAGGCGGGGTTATTGCCTATGGCAATCTCTTCCACCCAACCCTTATAATTATGTACAATAGTTTATACCAATAGCTGTGGAAAGTATGGTACCTTGGTGTATAGATGTGAAGAAGCTGGTTCAGGAGGTGGGGAGTATTGTGATGGAGGTGAGGAGAATTGTGATGGAGGCAATGGGAGAGACAAGATCATTTGTTTTCCTTCGCCAAAGAATAAGTGGTCATCCAAAAAGGCAATACAGCCAGTATCATGGGTTCAGTGCCAATGAAGTTTTTTTATCTATGAAATTTGAATTTTTTTTATTTTATTGATGTTTATTTACAGAGGAGACTTAACAATCAGAGTCCTTGCTCCTATTTATTATTTTAATGACGTACTGTAAAATATATACGAGTATTTGATAAATTTCGCAAAATTATTAAAAAAACCGAGTATAGAGCAGAAAAATCCGTGCCCTGTTGGGGATCGAACCCAGGTCACCGTGCGTGCAATTCCAGTGTACCACCAGGTCCAGTGTCGACACAAGGACCATACTTCATAGGTGTGGCCCTTAGTGTGAGATGACGACAGCCAAAAGAAACTAGCATAAGTTCAACTAAAAATATTATGAATTATGTAAACTGTCATTGTTATATATATTTGAACCATTTACTTGTCATGTATTAAATAAATAAACCCATGTTGGTTCAGATGAATCAGTTTTATATCGTTGTCTCATTCCAGATCGGCACAGGGTTCAGTGACGAGGACCTTCAGAAGCATTCGGAACACTTCAAGCCTCACATCATTCCCCAGGCCAAGTCGTACTACCTGTATGACAGCGGACTAGAGCCGGACCATTGGTTCCAGGCCAACACGGTGTGGGAGATCAAGTGCGCAGATCTGTCCCTCTCTCCTGTGCACAAGGCGGCGCAGGGCATTGTGAGTGCTTCTCTCAGGATATCATTATTTTTTCTTATAGTCTGTCCCGGTAGCTCAGTGGTAAAGGCGGCACTCTGTGAATCCAAAGACTCCAGAGGTCGTGGGTTCGAAACCCAGCTGGGACATGACATGTTATCCTCCCAATTGTGATTTTTACCACATAATAATATGTCTTGGGCTTGCTGCTGGAATAATGGGATTTTATTTGTCTTAATCGGGCAGTATAAATAAGGCGATATTATTATTCTTTGGTTTAACGTTGCTCTGCATGGTCCTATCACCACGGGGGTTCATTCGCTGGAAACTCTCAAATCAGCTACTCAAATTAATAATAATAACACTCTTTAGTTAACCACCAGGCGAGGTTAATGCCCAAAGCATTTTCTACCGCCTAACCCTCAGAGTCTTATTATTATGTGGTCACAAACCCAAATTAACGAGGAAAAATTAATGTACTGGGTGGGATTCGAACCAACGGATCCCTGCGCTACCTGGATTACCAGACTCGCGCGTTAACAAATTGACCTCACCCAGCCTGAGTCGGGCCGTGAAAAGCCAGCATTACGAGGGTTTGAATTTGAATGGTCACCCATTTAAGTCCTAACCTCGCTGGACGTTGCTTAAATTCAGTGACTGAATTACTCTTCTCTCTTTCTTATCACATACGCGAACGGCACCATTTACAGTGTGTGCAAATCGTTAGACTACTCTATCTGGGTGTGTCTGTCCTCTCGACCTTATCTGTCCCACTGGTGGAACAACCGGTCGTGTATGTGTGTTTAAACACTTATAACCCTGAACTGGAGTGCCTTAAAGTTCTCTATAGTTGATCTGGGGTCTTGATGACCCCACCTCTGCTTTTTTTATTAGTTCTAGAGAAGACAATTTTTTTGTAAATGATGAAAAATGTTCCTGGTAATATTTTCAACTTATTCTAGAAACTTCTGCCCAGATCTATGTGGAGGGCAAAGACAGTGTTGTGCTTGTGATATTACCAGAATATCTAGTTTTAATGAACCTATTTTATTTTTTTATCCACTAGTCCTGAAGATGCATTAATGATCTTTATCTACCACCTGGTTTTATTAATGTAATTTGTGTAAATTTTATTTTATATCATGTACCTATAGCACACATACAAGAAAGTATATTGAAATGCTAAAAATATATATACCATAGTGGTTGAGAGAGCCAAGAAACACTCTCTCTCTCTCACACACACACACACACACACCCACACACACACACACATGCAGTAAATTGACTTTTATACGTTCATTAATCTCCCAGGTGGATCCGGAGAAAGGAATCTCCCTGCGGTTTCCTAGGTTCCTGCGTGTGAGGGATGACAAAGCTGTGGAGGACGCCACTTCTGCTCAACAGGTAACCTTCTTCTGAACCTAATTTATTCTATGATTCTTGAAACAAGAATGTTTTTGTTGTTGTTGTAGCCAACTTGGCTACAGCTGGAGGGGTGAGTGATGGTCTCCAGCCAACTTTATTTCAAAGTTGGCTCGTCCTGAACCACATATTTATATGTGCGATCAACCATCATGAGGACTTGGACTTTTCTTTATAAGCCATTAAACCCTTAGGAAACTGCAAGCTAGCTTGGCTTGTAAGGGTTGACTAGTCTGTTCTCTGTTTATAGTCCTCTAGCGGGACACTGGTCTTCTCCCTGTTTAATGTTGTTATTTTTGTGGTGCTGTAGCACTGCATTACCAAGAGCCGTCCTTTCATTTTATCTAAATTCTTTACATTATTTTCTTTAAACTGAAAGAATTAGCTGCGTCGCCTCTCACGCACGTTACACTATCTGTTAAATTATTCATTGATTTGACAATAATGTTTTTGTTTGTGAAATATATTCTATTATTTCTTGACTTGCAGATTGCCGATATGTATGAGAGTCAGGATCAAATCATGAATCAACAATCTACCACATCCAAATACAATGAAGAAGACTTCTACTAGACCAGTGATCTTTTTTTAAATTAATATTAATTAAAATAGGCCTATAACAATCGAAGTCCTTGCCCCTGTGTGATCTCTTTTCACTGGGGTATTTATAATATTGGTGTTCCAGCAGTATTTTTTTTTTTTTAATGGCCTCTAACTGGGTTTGTAATCAAATATTTTCAGTAGTGAATATTTTTTGTCATATTTGTGTTAGTCACAATCGTGATATCACAACTACTCAAACTAGCTTTCAGTCAGTGATTCTATTTAATTCTTTTACGTTATGTCAACCAACCGCGGTGAACTCTTAAGCTGTAGGTTGGTGGTTCAAGTCCCAAGTACGACAGATATTAAGTAAGGCAATGTGAGTAATTGTGACATCACAGTTGATGATAAATTTATATTAATTTAGTGGTATCTATGACTCCTGATTTGGTTTATCTGAGTATAGAGAGAGGAATAAAAATCTTTATTTAATAGAACTTCTCGTACAACGAGTTGCTACATCGGACACAGACGGGATGAATTAAGTTTTTTTTTCTTCGAAATTCTTATAAAATGGTGTCTTCCTTTTATTAAGTTTTTCATCATTTTTATGAGTATAGGTGTCAGCTAATTTAAGGGTGTCTTTCAGAATCTTTTGTGTCCGGTCAATCCATCACAAAGCTATCACAACATATACTGACCTCCGTGATAAGGAAGTACATTTATACACAACTCTGCCTTCAGATCCAAAGATTGTTGGTTCAAATCCCGTCTAGGAGGGATTTTTCGGACATAACATTCCTCTATTGGAATGTCATTCTGAAGTTATGATTTTATTTGTGGTGAAGCACAAGACCTCTTTACAATTTTTTGTGGGTAGCGCAGCATTACTAAGAGCCTCCTTCACATTTCAAATTATTCAATTACATTAATTTCTTTTACTCTGGTAATGCCGCCACTGGTCGTTACTCATACAAGTAACTACTCATTTTTCCTCACGAGGTATGAGTGGACCCCGAACATCCAAGTACAGAGCAGAAAAATTCCTGCTCCGCTGGGGATCGAACCCAGGTCACCATGCGTGCAATGCCTAGCGCGCTAACTCATTCTGAAGTTATTGTTAACGCTGATGGCTACTTTTCTGGGGGAGTGACTGAAAAAAGGATCCCCTCGGGTGAACTCGATGTGTAGATCTGATCCTCGTTCAGTCTCGGTAATTCTGAAGTAATTCTCCGCGGTTTCAAAAAAGTTAAATTAAAATAATAATTAAAACGAGAGAATGTGTTTGGTTTTTAACAAAAATGTATATAAAATTTAATAGGTAGTTTCTTATAAAAGAAATTCATTATTTTTTTAATTAACAAAATGTACAGATTAATTAAATTTAACTATTTTAGTCTTGCTTTTCAAGTCATTTTGTACAGCACTATAAATACACCTGTAATTTTATGTTCTTGTGAAACCAAAATGGAATAAATATACTACAATTTTTTTTCGAATTAGATTTTCACTTGTTTCAATGAGTGTAAGGGTAAGACCAGGAATAATAGACAAACACTTAGGTTTCACAGGAGTAACGTTTCCCAATTTGACGGAAAAAGATAAAGATAACCTCAGGCTGAATGTAGGCATCTGGCTATTAAAAATCAAGGACGCCCGTAACTATTTTTGTAATGTTTCGAAATTGTGTATTGAACGAGGAATCTTCTGATTCCTGTTGAACTTAAGTGCCGGATTTTGTTGATTAATTTAAAACAGTGAGGAATGAATATTGGTATTTATTCTGCATGTAAGATAACTGTGGGACCTTCACCAACTCACCACCTAGGTAAGAAACTAATTAATAATAAGTGACTAGTCTAATAGTAAGAAATTAATTAATTTCTATTTTACACATATGATTAACCTGATATGTTTGAGTCCATGGCATGGCGAATTTTGGTAAGGTTGGTTTGATAAGTTATGATATTTACACAAGAGTCCAGGTTCTTTTTTTGCTCAGCTTTTATAACATGGCAATTGATTCAAAACAGGGTTTCCACCTTCATTCAACAGACATTACCCAAAAACAAGTTACCCAAATTAAAATGGGACAGTTTCTACAGGCTATCTTCGTGCACATTTTAAACGTGTAAATGCATTCCGTACTGGGACAACGCTGAATGTTGCATTAGAGCACCTACTTCGTGTGGCAAAACCTTGAGAATTAAATAGCCCCTTGAAGAAATACTTCAGCCGTACTTATGGACAGAAAATTTAGTTATTTCTCGAGCATGATTTCCAATCATTCTACTGAGCAACACATATAAGTTAATAGGGACATAGTTTCTTGTTCATGAATACGGGCTGTGATTTTGTTCATTTTTTGTTCTTATAATAGCTAGCTTTTTTGATATGTTCATTGTTAACTGATTTAGCCCAAATGCTGGCTTAGAGGAAATTACTTTCCTTCACGCGAATGAGAGCGCACTAGAAACAGGAGTGGAAAACTAACTTTCGGAAATTTGGTTTTGTTTTAAATACATGAAAAAATTATGCATTGGCTGGGATTCGAACCAACGGATCCCTAAGCTCCCTGGCTGACCAGACTAGTGCCTTAACCACTGCGACCACCGATGCATGGAGTCAAGCGCATACATTCTAGTCATACCCATGTCTGCTCATTTTGGCATACATACGTGTACCTGTTCAGGTGAGCTATTTATATATATATCTTTATTTGTATTATGATGTGAGCTATTTATATGTACTCATCAGGCGTGGCTGGTGCTAAGGAGCTGCGGAACTGCGCATCCCCAGACACAGATGAAAAAGGGAGAATTTTCTCAAGTCTTAGCTCGTATACAATGAAAATTATCACACAATAATTCTAGAATAACTAATGCATAATTATTATGATTGGCATGGTAAACAAAATCAAACTCTATAGATACTGAAAGAGAGACTTTTAAGTCTGGTTAATGAATCTATAGGTCCCATTTTAGTCTGGTTAATGTGGCAGCATCGCCGCGCCTGGTACTCATCAACATTATGTTGATGCTAAGCCCATACACGTATGAGAGCATCATTTCACGTTCCACTGATGTCCAGTGAAAATGTGCAATACAGACTTTTTGACAACTTCCCCACAGGAGAGCATCAATGATCGCGCGAGAAGATTTCAAACGGAGCTCGAACTTTTTGTACACCTGGCCCTCTACAAACACTAATTGTCACACCCATGTCTGCTTATTTTGGCATACATACGTGTACAGGTGCATGTGAGCTATTTATATGTACTCATCAGGCGCGGCCGGTGCTAAGGAGCTGCGGAACTGCAGCATCCCCAGACACAGATGAAAAAGGACTTTGCGCTACAAGATTTGCCTTTGGTTCTTTTTTTGTTGTTGTAAAATCCCTCCATCCACCCCTGTTGGGCGATTGAGAGGGGGCACCTGCTGGCAATAGCCTCAATCCCCCTGCCTTTGGTTCTGCCAAGTCTCCGAGTGAAAGCTCCCTCAGAACATGCCGTCGCTAATGCCAAGAAGTCTCCGAGGGAAAGCTCCTTCAGAACATGCCGTCGCTAATGCCAAGAAGTCTCCGAGGGAAAGCTCCTTCAGAACATGCCGTCGCTGATGCCAAGTCTCCGAGGGAAAGCTCCTTCAGAACATGCCAAGTTGCTAATGCCAAGTCTCCAAATGAAAGCTCCTTCAGAACATGCCGTCGCTGATGCCAAGTCTCCGAGGGAAAGCTCCTTCAGAACATGAAAGCTCCTTCAGAACATGCCGTCGCTAATGCCAAGTCTCCGAGGGAAAGCGCCTTCAGAACATGAAAGCTCCTTCAGAACATGCCGTCGCTGATGCCAAGTCTCCGAGGGAAAGCTCCTTCAGAACATGCCGTCGCTAGTGCCAAGTCTCCGAGGGAAAGCTCCTTCAGAACATGCCGTCGCTAATGCCAAGTCTCCGAGGGAAAGCGCCTTCAGAACATGCCGTCGCTAATGCCAAGTCTCCGAGGGAAAGCTCCTTCAGAACATGCCGTCGCTGTTGCCAAGTCTCCGAGGGAAAGCTTCTTCAGAACATGCCGTCGCTAATGCCAAGTCTCCGAGGGAAAGCTCCTTCAGAACATGCCGTCGCTGATGCCAAGTCTCCGAGGGAAAGCGCCTTCAGAACATGCCGTCGCTGATGCCGATGGGAATGAAGATGAAGAGGAAGATGAGGAAGTTCCTCAGGGCGGCCTTCGAGTCCTGGGGGACGCAGTACGGCATGAGGGTCAGCATGATCTCGTGGAGCTGGGAATACAGGAGAACCTCGTTATTATGTCTGTCCCGGTAGCTCAGTGATAAAGGCAGCACTCTGTGAATCCAGAGATTCCAGAAGTCGTGGGTTCAAAACCCAGCCCGGACATGACAAGTTATCCTCCCATTTGGGATTTTTACCACATAATAATATGTCTTGGGCTTACTGCTGGATTAATGGGACTTTAATAGTCTTAATCGGGCAGTATAAATAAGGCGATATTATTATTATTATTATTATGAACCCCGATATTATGAACTTCGGATAAAATGAACTTTTTTCCGGCCATTTTTTTTTTTTTTTTTTATAGCTATTATAGCTTAAACAAATGAAAGATCTTGCTTTAGAAAAGAGGAGAAAACAAACAAAGCTAACAAGAATTACTGACTTCTTTAGATCCTCACAATAGGTCTATGCAGTATTTACGTATGTACCTAATCTGTACTTAAAATAACATTCAAATACATGTACCCCCGTTCGTATAACCAAAAATTGCCTTATTTTACCTATACATTATGTGATTATATGGAACCCCGATATTATGAACTTTTACATTGAACCCCGCTATTATGAACTATATCTGGTCTCAATTAGTTCATAATAACGGGGTTCTACTGTAGATGTAAAAAAAATCATTCCCTGTCATGTCCCGGTAGCTCAGTGGTAAAGGCGGGCGGCACTCTGTGAATCCAGAGGTCGCAGGTTCGAAACCCAGCCGGGACATGACAAGTTTTCTTCACATTTGGGATTTTTACCACATAATAATACGTCTTGGGCTTACTGCTGGAATAATGGGACTTAATAGTCCTAATCGGGCAGTATAAATAAGGCTCTTCCACCCAACCCTTTAGTATACTCACCTCATGCGCCACACATATGAATATGAAGCAGGAGAGGAGAGAGTTGAGCACAGGATACTCAGGCAGGAGGGTGAGGATGCCGTGTCTGTCAGCAGAGGTGAAGATGTGAATCTGCGTGATGTACAACTCCAGAGAGATGCGACCCAGAGATGCAAACAGGGAAGAGTAGCGCATGCGCAGTCGTCCACTGATGTTGCGTATCACAATGTAGCTGAGGATCTGACGGAACGGAACAGTTTCTTAGGGCGGAATTAATAGACAACATCAATAACTTAAGTCGTTGGTAAGTGTCGGTTTTCCCTATCTTACACAGTACGCAATCCGTGACTTGGCGCCACAGAGGTATTACAAAAACGTCTATGAATTCCGCCCTTAATTTGCTTCGTACTTATTTTATACAAGAAACAAACCATGACACAAGAAACAGATTATTTAAAATTCCAAATACCAAAAATAGATACGGAGAAACCTCTTTACAACATCAAATACCAACATTACTAAACAATACGAGGGGGGACCCAAAAGTAACGGGAATTAGGTGGTGGGGGGAAAGCGGAGGGGGGGATCGGGTTCTCCAATGTTTCTATTCCAAGCGGCCACTCTCCCAAGTATGTGTGCAAAGTTCATTTTCTGTGAGTGCATTCGTTTGTCCGTGAGAATTTTTCTAGTGAAACGACTTTTTTCTTTTCGGCGAAAACGTGAAATGGCTGAGTGCGGAGAGCAACGAGTGGCTGTAAAAATTTCGGGGTCATAGCCGTAGCACCATGATTCATCGTCAGTTATAACCTTGAGAAAAAAATCTGGGTCTTCATCCAACTGATTTAGCAGCTCCAGACAGGCCTGAAGTCGCGACGCTCCTTATTTTGATCGTCAGAGAGAAGGCGAGGAACAAATTTGGCTGCAATCCTCTTCATGATCAAATCTTCAGTTAAAATCCTCTGAATTGAACTCCATGACAATCCATACATCTCACAAAGTTGATCGATGGTTCGGCAAGGCCTTCAGGGACAATAATGTTGATTTGTTCAATGTTTTCGTCCGTTCTTGAAGCCATTTCACTTTTTCGCCGAAAAGAAAAAAGTCGTTTCACTAGAAAAAATTTTACGGACGAACGAATGCACTCACAGCAAATGAATTTTGCACACTTACTTGGGAGAGTAGCCACTTGGAAAAGAATCACTGGACAACCCGATCCCCCCCTCCGTGTTCCCCCCACCACCTAATTCCCGTTACTTTTGGGTCCCCCCTCGTATACCAGAGAATTTAAGAAACATAGAAAATAATAAAATAATGAAGAAAGAAATTCAAATGTTTTCTTTGAAGAACAACAATGAAATATAATACAAGTTAAATTGAATTGAAGACTTAGTTAGAGATAAAGAAAAAAAAGTAGACCAATTCCCTAAAAGTACATAAATATAGTACTTAGAGGGAAATTTATAAATATTTAAACATTGTAGATAAGTAATAAAATTCATTACTATATTATGAGTAGATAAAGCTTCATAGGTTCTATTGTATTGTATTGAAATTACACCAATTTGTACTCACCGGCACAATGACTGTGTAGGAGTGGAGCTCCGCGCATTCCGCCTCAGTGCAGAGAAGCGCGAAGGTAGAGTTGAGGCAGAGAGCTCCCAGGGCCAGGAACAGAGCCTCACAATAGGTCTATGTAGTATTTACGTACATATGTACCAAATCTGTACTTAAAATAACATTCAAATACATGTACCCCCGTTTGTATGACCAAAAATTGCCTTATTTTACCATTTTTCTATCACGAATGTGTTGAGGTTGACCTTGGAATAAAATGGGAATATTTGGAAGAAACCTAACTTGGAAATTTTTTTTGGTTAGAAAGAAAAATACGACTTATGTGACCACTTTTATCTGATTTTCGCTCCTGGTGTAACACCTTTTCGGATTGCCTCACACCCTCAGAGGAGACACCCTACTAATAATAACAATGTGTACTCACCGGCACAATGACTGTGTACGAGTGTAGCTCCGCGCATTCCGCCTCAGTGCAGAGGAGCGCGAAGGTAGAGTTGAGGCAGAGAGCTCCCAGGGCGAGGAATAGAGCCAGGAGTGTGACGCGGGTGGAGAAGAGGTTGGAATAGGAGTTGTCGTCTATGAGCTGGAACTTCTGGACGAGGAGCAGGCTCAGACTGAACACTGAACCGTACAGGAAACTGAAATAAAACAAGTATATCTTCAAATAATTCAGATAATTACTGTGGGCCAGGACAAGCCAAATTCATAACACACTGAAACTATTATGCACTGGACCAGTTACTAAAATAATAATAATAACAAATGTGTTTCTTTGTGTTATTATATCACAATTTTTAGTGGGTAGCGCAGAGTTATAGGACTTTTAATATCCTAATATCTTATTTTACCAATAATTCCGCCACTGAACGCTGCTCACATTAAAGCAGCTACTCATTTTTCCTCACAAGGTATGAGTGGACCCCAGAAAAATTCCTGCCCGGCTGGGAATCGAACCCAGGTCACCATGCGTGCAATGCCTAGCGCTCTAACTCACTCGGCAACGATGACTACCTATGGCTTAAAACTATACTATTGTTAAAAGTTCAAATACTTACCTGTATCTATCCAGCTTCCATCTGGTCCACCAATCGTGAATGTCATCGTCGGTGGTGACAAACAGCGCCTTCCATGGCCGAGTCACGAAGATCTTCTCGAAAAACACCTAAGAGTCAAATGGAAAGCATGTTAAGCGGCAGAGAATGCTTTGAGTATGAACCGTCACCTTATCTTTAATATTTATTATGCAACAGCTAAAAACAAACATCTATTGGGAAAATACCTGAGTCATATTGAAAGTCAGTTAAGTGTTGAAGAACACCAAATTTAGTTCTCGACTCATCTCTTTTAGTTCAGTTCTTATTATACTCTAAGAAGATAATAATAATATCGCCTTATTTATACTGCCCGATTGGGACTATTAAGTCCTATTATTCCAGCAGTAAGCCCAAGACGTATTATTATGTGGTAAAAATCCCAAATGGGAGATTTTTTTTTTTTTTTTTCAACAATTGGTAAAATGTTGCGCTCAGATACAATCTACATCTTTTCAGCAACTTGTGGTTGTGGGTAAGCAATGTTGTTTGGGCAAGAGAAAAATGACAAAGTTACGCCCTGCACTTGTGTGCTAGTGACGTGTTATGAATAGTATTGATAGTCAGTGATAAGAGATGTACATTATTTCTGAGCTGTAACATTAATTTTATTGAATAAAATTATGTACAATAAAAAGGGAAAATCAATTGATAATAATTAGTTAATAGATATTGAAAAAGAGGCTTATGTACTAATTACCTAAAAAATGCATTTTTTTTTACCTATTTATTTATTTTTATGGCATAATTATTATATTAATAAGTGTTTTCTTCGTCTGAGATTAAGGATTCACCAGACGAGAGATCCGACAAGATTTCCTGTGGTAGTCTACGTTTGAGTCTCGTCTGTGTTCGTTTTTTACCTAATTTATAATGATTTTCAGTTTTTCTCAAACGAATAAAGCATTTTGTTGTGAGAGATTTAATGTGATGACGGACGGTTTCTATTCCGAGTTCTTGGTGTAGTTGTTTGTTTCTTATAAACCATGGTGCGTTGACAGCAATTCTAAGAATTTTATTTTGAAAAACTTGTAGCTTAGACAGGTTGGTGGGTGAGGCTGTACTCCAGGCCGGGCATGCGTATGTGAAGAGAGGGCGCAGTATAGTCTTGTATAATAAAAGTATCAAGTTCGAACCCGCGACTTCTGGAATCTCTGAATTCACAGAGTGCCGCCTTTACCACTGAGCTACCGGGAGAGACTGTTTCAGAGCTCCTGTTATTTTGTAGCCATGAAACGGCAGCTACACGCTAAATTACAGACACTTGTGGTATTTTAGCTTGTCCATCCCGTAGTATGCGTCGTCTGGTGGGTTAGAAGTGACACAATATTTCCTATTTAGGTGTTGGATCAACAACTCACTCGTTCAGTTCTCACAACTCTCGTTCAGTTCTCACGACTCACTCGTTCAGTTCTCACGACTCACTCGTTCAGTTCTCATGACTGACTCGTTCAGTTCTCACGACTCACTCGTTCAGTACCGACCTTGGAACTAAAAATTCAAATAAATTGAACCAATCAGAAGCCGGGATTGAACCAATCAGAAGCCATCAGCTGTTCAAAGTTGGACGTATAAATTCGAGATAGGTAAGGTTCCCTCTATGTTATATGATCTCAGTGGTACCGACTCACTCGTTCAGTTCTCACGACTCACTCGCTCAGTTCTCGCGACTCACCTCCGATATGTAGAGCACCGCCACCAGAGCGAACAGCCCGAGAAGCTTGAGAACGGTGTAGAGGAGTCGGGCGGTGGGGGCGGCTCCCCGCGGCGGACTCACCAGGAGCCCGTACAGGAGAGAGAACCAGAAGGAGACCAGGGCCGGGAAGTGGTAGAACTGGTAGGGCCGGTTCAGGGCCACGCAGCACAGCACGGTGAGGCCGTTCAGTCGGAACAGCACCTAGCGAAATAAGAAAAAAACACTGCCAATTATGTACACAATACTTCCTCGTGATTGTTTCACATTGTGCCAATTTTGAGATTTTATACTAAATGACTTGTATCTCCAAATTTGTTTAATATGGTAGAATACTATTTTTCTACATTCTAGATTCTACAAAAAATTTGTATAGGCAAGTGGTGAACCTTATTTTTTGACTTTTTTGTCCAAAATTTAGGATTTTCTTAAATATCAGAGTTAAATTATAATAAATTAATGAAAAAATAAATATAAATAACCTATGTAAAACAATAATATGCATATACATACAAAATTTCACGTTCACGAGATATAAGCGTTTAAGTAAAAAGTTAGTGGTCAGGCGCATGGTCTCTTTCCCCCACAACCACTAGTACGTATTTGATGAATTTAAAATGGGACCATCTACAGAACGTCTTCTATGTGTGCAAAATTTCATCAAAATCCGTTGAGTGGTTTCCGAGATTTGCGCGTTACAAGGAATATTTTTAACAGACCGACGGATCGACAGACAGACACAAAACCAAAGTTGATCAGGAGGTTCTGAAACGTCCAAAAATATGAAAAAAATTGAAATCGGAGCAAAAAATATATTTATTTTTTTTACAAAAACGAACACAATACTTTCGATTTCTAATTTAAGAAATTTCTCGGAAGTAAAAATCACTTGAAATTGTTGTCTTTTCTTAAGAAAATATATACAATAATACCTGCAGATAGCGCACTAGTCCGCTTTCTGGCCGATGCCAGAGGTAGAACATGTGGCCAAACCCCGAGAGGAACAGATAGGAAGACGCGAAGATGCGCATGTGATTCAGGATGGGGAGCTGGGTTCGAGCCCCGGTCATGTGAGAGATGACTAGAATCAACTGCATGCATCCTGGGAATGTAATGTAATGTTTTATTAGTAAAGTAAAAAAAAAAACTTATCATATTTGTGTTAATCACTTTCGTGATATCAGAAAAGTGAATAATACAAACAAAAAAGTTATGTAATGTAATGCTTTTTTCTTTGTGTTATTATGTCACAATTTTAGTGGGTAGCGCAGAATCATAGGACTTTACCACTTTAATTTACAATATCTTGAATTATTTTTTTGCCTAAGATTCTGCCACTGGTCGCTGCTTCACATTAAAGCAGCTACTCATTTTTCCTCACGAGGTATGAGTGGACCCCGAACATCCAAGTACAGAGCAGAAAAAATCCTCCCCCGCTGGGAATCGAACCCAGGTCACCATGTGTGCAATGCCTAGCGCGCTAACTCGCTCTGCCACAGTGACTACTTCTTTGTAACAAAAAAGTTATCATATTTGTGTTAATCTCTGATGGGCGTGAAGTGACACAATACTTCCCAATTAGGTGCTGGATCAACACGAGCGCACCGGAAGCTATCCCTTACAAACAATTGTAACCAAATTAAGAATACAAATTTTTGTCGGCACGGGGGATCGAACCCGGGACCTTCCGCATGGCAAGCGAGTGCTTAACCACTGAGCTAAATCATCTTCATATACAGGAACTCCTGCTCATGTATATTACCAGCCTCCGTGGCGTAACGGTTGTGACTACTGCCCGTAGTCCAGAGATCCTGAGTTCGATTCCCGATTGGAGCAGACTTTTCGCACAGAAAATTCTGTTCCCTCCGAACATGCTAGCCATGTGAGGCTAGCAATTCCGGGCCTACCCAGGCTGGGTGAGGTTAATGTGTGTAGCTGGTACGATTCCCAGCGAATGGAGGGTAAAACCCCCGCCGTCCTATCTACTTCAAGTCAGGACGTTAAAACCAAATAGAATCAATGGACATGAAAGGAGCCTAGACATTGAATCTGGGCGTCCATATAATCTTCTCACCACCGTGACTTAGGTATCAATACCTAACTCACGGACACGGGATTATTATTGTAGCAGGGACCTAGCAGACGCATCTCAACCCGGCCTTAAAAGGTGTATGTACAATTGTACATAATGTACATGTATGTACAATTGTACATGTATATATTGTGCATGTCTGTTAGGCCCCGCCCTCCTGGATAGGCCCCGCCTCCTGGATAGGCCCCACCTTCTCACCTTTCCACTCATCCGTCTGGTCACGGTGCAGAATCTTAATGTAGCGACTATCCTCTGTGAAGAACACGCCCAGAACAAACACGTAGCCAATGGGAAGCCAGAAGGACAGTTGCGAGAAATACTTGTTCTCCTTCATGAAGAAATTTGTCCTGGAAAGAAAACAATATTCAATTCAATTTATTTATTGTGAAAAAAAAAAAAAAAAAAAAATCAATACAAAAAGTATGTGTTTCACATTAAAGAGATTGTGGAAATATAGAAATTATATAATATAAAACAATAATAAGAATAATAAAATTAATACCCTTATTATACTCGGGGTAAACACCACACTGTTCTCCCTTTCGTAAAAGAGCACTAGCATTAGTCAGCCTCCGTGGAGTACTGGTTATGGCTACTTCCCATAGCCCAGAGATCCTCAGTTCGATTCCCGGTTGGGGCAGAATTTTCCAATAGAAAATTCTGTTCCCTCCGAAACACGAGAGGCTGGCATTTCCGGGCCAAGCCAGGCGGGGTGAGTTAAATTAATACACTTACCTATCACAGAGGTAGAAGTAAGTCAGGATCAGTCCTAGTTTACCCAGGGAGCTGATCACGATATAAGCAGGGGTGGGGTCCTCGTATAAGAACTTGACAGATTGCTTGAGCGTGAGGATGGCAGTGAGAATAATGCTGAAAAATACGAAATATAACAAAGGGACATTTTTTTAAAAATACAACATCAACACTTGCCAGCTTTTTAGGGCTAGACAAGCAATTGCAGATGCGAATATATTTATTGTGTGTTTATGTACAATTATATAATATATAGGTAGGTATACAATACATACTGATACCTTAAAATTAAGGTGAATATAATAGATCATCTGATTATCCCTAAATCTGGATTCAATAGAGTCAATGACTAGATGTTCAATCAGTAATTTGTAGCTTATGTTGGAGGGGTATTTAGGGTAAAAACCATTGACTTTTTGAAAAAGGTATCTACGAAATTACTGTCATCATGACCCCTAGCGCCCTTTTATTATCATTGTAATATTTCTCTCGTCATTACAAACTTTTATTTGTAACAGCACAATGCTCCACAAAATAGTGCCCTAATGGAAATGACCAAACAATTTTATTCTACTCTCTGCCGTTTATGATTCCTTTCGGCATATTGTTTTTTAATACGAGTAATAAAAAAACCTGGCTGGGGGACTATAAACAGGGAGTAGACCAGCATTGGCTGGGTTCTGGGGGCCCTTGTCAATTATTACCTCGTTGTAAAGACAGTGGTAGAAGTGCTGAGTCATTCCTCCACTGTCTGGCTACCATCGTTCACGATGACGCCACCCTATGATGATGATGAATATTCCCCTCGTCATTACAAAATTTTATTTGTAACAGCACAATGCTCCACAAAACAGTGCCCTAATGGAAATGACCATACATTTTTATTCTACTCTCCGTCGTTTATTTATTTACACTTTATTAATAGGACATATTATATATGTTGCAGGCCAAACTGTTTTTCAGGATAAACTAGTATGTCCTAGGACAAACTAGTTTGTCCTAAGGGCGTCCGGATAAACTAGTTTATCCTAGGCCAAACTAGTTTATCCTAACGCACTTAGGATAAACTAGATTTTCCGGATTGAAATGTTTATATTTCAGTCAAAACTAGTTCGTCCTAGGACAAACTAGTTTATCCTAGGCACAACTGATTTTCAAATAATAAAAGAAGAAAATGAATTAAAATAAAGGTAAATGCAAAAGATAAGTAAGTCTTGTGTTATTTATCCTGGGAAAAACTGAATAAAAGAATGAATTGAATTAATGTTAAGTGCACGTAAAAGAAGTCTATTTGTTGTTACAATATGTATTGTGCTCTAGTGACATTTTGAGTTGCACAAGATCTTCTTTTTCTTACATAGGCATCTTTCAGTTGAACAACTTTTTGCACAACTGCACGCGACTAATTCTTGTCCTCTCCCCCACAGAATGTTTAATTGCTGCTGATCGTAATGGATTTTCTTTCTCATTGTCCACATCTACTTGGAGGAGACCATATTTCGTGCCTATTTTGTAAAGCCCATCATCAGTTACTTGAAGAACAATACCAATGATGTTTCTGAGCTCTCCTCTTCCTTTATTTACTTCGGGTATAGGCACAGTAACATTATCTCCTACTTTGGCTAGTTGGTGTAACTTATCAGAGGACGACTTCATCCTTTTAGCTTGTTTCTCCAAATTCTCTTGAGCTCTTTTGCGGGCGTTTTCAATACGCTCTGATGCAAGCTTTTCAGTGTCATGATGTTCGTCAAATACTTCTAATGTGTCTCCTTCTTAGAATCTTCTAATCTCAAAACTTCTTCCGAAAAATTCTGTCTCCACTGCTTTTGATCCATAACACTTTGAATAGGAAGGTGGTTAAAAAAAGGCGAAATAGGGAATTTCACAAATTTATAGAACAAAATATTTTTATAAATAGGTATAAAAAGGAAAAGAAACACTTATCGATGCAGGCACAAGACTCACGAAAAACAAATTGTAACTGGATAAAAGATCACATGTGCGGTGTGCATGACTACTTGACTAGTTGAGACAGGTTCTTTTGTCAGCATCATGAAATTTACTGTAAAATCAGTTGTGCCTAGGATAAACTAGTTTGTCCTAGGACGAACTAGTTTGGACTGAATTATAAACATTTCAATCCGGAAAATCTAGTTTATCCTAAGTGCGTTAGGATAAACTAGTTTGGCCTAGGATAAACTAGTTTATCCGGGCGCCCTTAGGATAAACTAGTTTGTCCTAGGATATACTAGTTTATCCTAAAAAACAGTTTGGCCTGTAACATATACAAGACAAATAATTACAAATTAAAATACAATATAATAGAAGAAAAATATAAATAAATATATACATAATATATGTCCTAACTAAAGGGCGGGGTAATTGCCTTTGGCAATCTCTTCCACCCAACCCTTATAATCCTTTTATGATCATAACCCTTATGTCGTTTATGATCCTTTTCGGCATCCTGTGTGTTTTTTAATACGAGTAATAAATAAAAAAAACCATTACCAGATGAGGAACGCAGTGTAGACGACTAGCTGCGCGCGCGTGTAGGGCTCGGGAGTGGAGCAGCAAGTAGCGTCGTTGAAGTTCATGTGATCGTTGCAGTAGACATTGAGGAGGAGCTGCACGTCGACCTGAAGGCATGGCCGTGGCAGGTAGAGGCCATGCCTCATCTCATCCAGACGCCCCGCGGCGATGAGACGACTGCTCGCCCAGATGTCCACACCCGCGCTGGGAGACAGGGCCTGGGGGAGAGTTAGATTACAAAAATATCGCCTTATTATTATTATACAATTCTTTATTAGATACAAAAGGACATTATGTACACATAAATAATAATTTTAACAGTGAAAAAATGAAAAAAACAATATATACAGTAAAAATGAAAAAGAATAGAAAATATTTGAAAACATATCGCCTCTGACAACACAAAGAGGCGTAAACAACATTTTCGAAATTTTACAGGAGAGCCAAAATGAGTTTTCTTGTGCATAAATTTTCTGTTCACGGTAGGAACATTATAACTTCACTGTACCCGTGAATGACCATACGAACTTTTTCTGTTGCCAAATTTGATTATTTAACTGTGACTATCGATTTACGCCTATTTGATTTGTCTGAAAAAGAGAAAATGAGGGATACGCCTGATTTTAATTTTTGTTGTATCTTTTCTTTGGATTATAATTGGGTTACGTCCATTTGTGAGAACAAAATATAGCATAAGTAGACTCAATTCAAGCAATAAAAACGATTTCAAAAATTTGTGGTTTACGCCTCTTTGTGTTGTCAGAGGCGATATGTCCTAACTAAAGGGCGGGGTTATTGCCTATGGCAATCTCTTCCACCCAACCCTTGGAGTTCCCTATCTAGATATTTCAATAATAATATAAAAAAGAAGCTAAATAAATAATAATAAAAAAATAATATATATACAAATATTATATTATATTCTGTCCCCGTAGCTCAGCGGTAAAGGCGGCACTCTGTGAATCTAAAGATTCCAGAGGTCGCGGGTTCGAAACCCAGCCGAGACATCATAAGTTATCCTCCCATTCGGGATTTGCATGCATGGTGACCTGGATTCGATCTCCAGCGGGATAGGAATTTTCCTCCTCTGTACATGGATGTTCGGGGTCGACTCACAAGTAGTGGCAAAAATATTCATTGAGTGTTGAAATATTCAATGAAAAGAAAAAAAGTCCAATAACTCTGCACTGCCCACTAAAATTGTGATATAATAACACAAAGAAACACATTTATTTATTTGCAGTATAAGGTGCCTGCTCCTAGGATATAGTGGGATTTCTTCTTCAAGACAGTTAAGATCACCTATTATGCTAATATAGTCATCTCCAATGATAATGTTTTCAGTGTATCCTTGAGCTTGTAAATTTTGTAGGCCGTATTCAAGTTTTCAAGAAATATAAATCTTGCTATATATAAGTAGTGTTTTTTTTAAAAGGTCTAATCTTCTGTCTGTTCTATTATTTGAGATTTTCTGAACCTTCTATGTGCGATCAACTTTCGTGAGAACTTGGGCTATTCCTTTATTTGTCATTCAACCATTGGCAAACTACAGTAGCTGCTGTTTCATGGAAAAAATAAAAAAGGCTGTGAAACACTCATCTTCAAAGAATAGTTGTTTACCTCGATAGTAGCTCTGTTGTAGGCATCAATCAACTGGTTGGTGATCATCTCGTATTCTGGGCTCAACTTTCTCTCATTTACAGATTCCTGTAGAGTCCATATCACGCGCGATTTCCGTTCAGTGAGTATGTTCATTGACTGGTAAGAGAAAAGATAATTAAAATTTGGTTGCTTTCTATTGAAGTTTTAAAGAGGATTAATTTTAAAAAAATACTGCACATAAAAATTGTACAATTAAGATCGAATGGTAAAGTTAAAAAAGTAAAATTCTTTCCTCAAATGCGCAATACTGTACAGCTAAAGATAGAATGGTAAAGTTAGAAAAGTAAAATCCTTTCTCCAAATGCACAGATGGTTGCCCATTTTCTGAGCTAATGGACTTATATGGAAAAAGCAAGAGCAAGTGGTCGGATAATTCTGCCAGTCAGTGTAGGTACTCTGAAGAAAAATCGGAAAATATTCATTCTTCTTCTTTTACTCTGTCTTATCCCGTTTGAGCAGGGTCGACGTTGTTCAACCTCATTGTTGAGGTTGGTTGGTTTTGGCACATTTTTTACGGCTGGATGCCCTTCCTAACGCCAACGATTCTATTTGATTTAACGTCCTGGATTAGGACGGGGGTTTTACGCTCCATTCGCTGGGAATCGTACCAGCTACCCACATTAACCTCACCCAGCTTGGGTAGGACCGGAAATGCCAGCCTTACATGTACGGAGGGAACAGAATTTTCTGTGTGAAAAATCTGCTCCGACCGGGGATCGAACTCAGGACCTCTGGACTACGGGCAGTAGTCACAACCGTTTCGCCACGAATTCATTCCCTATTACAATTTATAATTACCGGGACAAGTCGGGATAGATTAGCTGTGTACTCCGGCACATGTTGCAGGGCCGTGGTGTTGTACTGCTGCATAGACCAGGTGCCTGATCCCAGGAGAATCACGCTGGGGGGACGCTCGATATTCTGAAGAAAAAAAATAATCTTATTCTTCTACTCTGTCTTTTTCCGCTTAGGCAAGGTCGACGTCATATAAAAATAATAATAATAGAAGATATTTGCGGAAATATTAGTGATAATAATAATAATATCGCCTTTTTTATACTGCCCGATTAGGACTATTTAAGTCCCATTATTCCAGCAGTAAGCCCAAGACATATTATTATGTGGTAAAAATCCCAAATGGGAGGATAACTTGTGATGTCCCGGCTGGGTTTCGAACCCACGACATCTGGAATCTCTGGATTCACACAGTGCCACCTTTACCACTGACATTTCTGCCTTTACCAAATAATAGGAGGTATTTCCGGAAATATTAGTGATAGTGAGTCAGACTTTTAAGCACACAGCAGTGCAAGGCCAAGTTAAAGCAAGCAAAGATATGAAGCAGTATACATAGTAGAAAATGACTTTGAAACTGAAAAAATGCGAAATAAAACTACTACGAACTACTCAAGTTAGAGGAAATTTGATACCAATAAGGACACACAATGGGGAACACGGGAAATAAGAATTGATAAAAAGACATGGTACCTGTAGGTATAGTTATAAATATAAATTAAGAAATTATTTTCTTCTTTATTATTTTCAAACTATTTTATACAGCTCGTGAGGAAAAATGAGTAGCTCTTTAATGTTAGCAGCGACCAGTGGCGGAATAATAGGCAAAATTAAGACATCGGGATATTAAAGATATGGTCAAGTCCTATGATTCTGTGCTAGCCACTAAAATTGTGTTATAACAACACAAAGAAACACATTTATTATTATTAATAAACATTTGGATAGGAATCATGGAACAATATGGAACATGGTGCTGTCTTTCATTATATTTTTTTCATGGTCCTGTCTTTCATTATATTTTTTTCATGGTCCTGTCTTTAATTAGATTTTTTTAGGAGAATATTATGTATTTTCTTTAGTTGGCAACAACAAAACCAACACATACTCGCAACGAATACAGGGTGGTGTACATCAGGTCTCCCACATAAGGACTCCACACAAACTTGATGTTCAAGTTGAGATTCTCGTTTGTATACAGGGTGTTGTTGAAATCTTCAGCCCCTCCTTCTCCAGTAGCCCCTTGTTGATAGTTTGGCGCAAAGTGTCGCACAAATGTCAGAAACAGATCGTGCGTGCGTGCATCTCCCACAAAGAGGAAATCATTGTTGTGATCCCAGAATGAAAGATACTTCATGCACTTCTTTGTGTCTCTAGGGGAGAAAAGAGAATTGGGAGAAGTAGAGTGTAAGCAGATTGAAAATATAATATCTGCTGAAAGTCAACCCTTTATTGGTAATGACCTAATGACTCAAGATGAAAATGTGCATTGATCTAAGAAATCGACTGTATTTTTAAAATAAAATAAAAATCATTTTAGTAGGCTTAAATTCTAGACAATTTGTATAGTGTTATATTTTATAGAGTTAATTTATTTTACTTATTTAAGAACAACCTCAGCAGCTCTGTGGTTTGAGTCCAAAGTTAATCAAAAATTTAGTAATGCAAGTTTGAGTAATTTTATTGTGATACCATGATGACTTATCTTACCTATTGTTCATTTATTTTCTAAACATTTTTAAAATATGTAAGATGGTCCTTGCCGAGTCAGTTAAAGTAAAACCATTGCAGGCCATATTTATTGTTGTTCTTGTAGCAGCATTTAAGCAACACCAAATTTCTTAATAGTATCGGACAAAATTAGTGTAAAATTCTTAGTTTGTCATGTCTTCTCCGCCACTTTAGGATACCACTTAGGTATAAGATTCTAAATAAATAAGAAGTCCTGTGTTGTAGTAGATTTCATTTTCCATTGTTTCCATTTTTAAAGTAATTTGAACATAGGACTGATAATAGTAATTAATAATTACATTAACAAAAGAAAAAATATTATTCTGAATTTCTTTGAATTACTAGGCCATAAGTACAATGAAATTGGCAAGCTTAGAATGTTAAGCAAAATAATTCAACCAAGACAGCAGTGAACATGAACCAATATTTTTACTGTAGATATTTACTCATACAATGTTTTCAATTAATAATTTAAATTAAAATATTTATTGATAGCAGTGAGAAAAATGCAACTTACACCTGCGAGTACTGATGCATCATACATCCATATGGTTGCCAGGCCATGTCTCCCTTGTATCTGCCGTCAGATAGAATCCACTTACATGAATCTCTGCCTATGAGCAAAAACAAGACAGATGTTGATGTAACTGAAGATATAATTTCATAAAATTAATCAGATTACGCAAATCATTATCACTATGATAGAGATGTTTTTCTTCTCCCTAAATTAAAGTACTCTTTTAGGGTCCTCATATGGAATTTGAAACCTCACATTGTTCTTTTTTGAAGTTTAAGTAATAACAAACAAGTGTGTAAAAAAAATGTGAAGAACAGTCATGGTATGTAGAGATGTGTGGAGAACATACAGATAAAAAAAACAGGGGCTCATTTTTATATATCAAGATAAGAAACATAGGGGTAAAAAGAACTTGTATAAAGACAAAGGGTACATTGACCTCCCTCTGAACCTTTGATTGAAATCTTTGGTTTGTAAAAGTTGCACTGGGTATAACATTTACCATAAGTCCAGTGCAAAATCCCATGATAGCCAATCAATGTGATGACCACAAGCAGAGCAAACTTCTTTGCATTTGATGCATTGATCTCATCAATAAACTCCCCACCTCCTCCTCCTGTGGGGGGTGCTAGCATGTCATCTGTCCAGCACAGAAGTGGCTCCATGGTGTCTGTGTGCTCAGAGTCCAGCCCCGAGCAAGATTCTGTGTCTTCTGTCTCCATGAGATCATTCTTCTGCATGAATAGGAAAAAAAATATTTAGGGGAGATGTCACTTTCAACTGTATGGTCACATCACAACATTTTTTTTAATGGGTAATTTATACCAGCTAGTTGATGAGATTAAGGCACTAGACTTGTAACTTAAATAATCTAGCACATGGATCTGTGAGTCAGATTCCACCCACTGTTTAAATTTTTTCATCATATACCTATTTTAAGTTTTTTATATACAAAAAAGAAACATTAGGTGCTTTAACTGAATTGTGTAGCAATCAAGATGGTGTTCATAACTGCATGCTCAACACACAGATTCATCATCGATGAGCACATAGTAGACTAGTGTTTTAAACAAGAATCAGTCCACAAATGGCCCTCGGATAGTGACATGATGGTCCCAAATGTTTGATGTATCTACCTACTACTACTCTACAAAATGGGGATCCTGTATTTTGAAAGGCTATAAAGTCATTCATTATAAACAATCACATTTCAGTGATTTCTATTGCCCTGCAAAATATGTCTAATTGTATTTATGTAAAGATTAGTTGACTATAATGAAAATAATAACTTACTTTTAAAACTTGTCAGTAAATTATTCCAGCTTGAGGTATTCAAAAGTATCTTTCCATTTCATGAATGTAAGTGCTACAGCTGTTCAGTCCTACTTTCAGGCACTGTGCAGGATCTTCTTATGATCTTTAAAACTTGTTCTCATGGAGTCAATTATATATTATGTTTATAATACATCTCTAGAATCTACTTATCTTATCTCTCTTATCAAAACTTCTAAAAGTTTAATAGGTAAGTAGGAGCTAGTAGAGGGGAGGGCGGGAGGGGAGTAAGGATGTTCGATATATAAAAAATATCGATAGTTGTTTCAAATTGATACCGTTATTTACACCGGAGTCAAGTTACCTCACATTTTAGTGTGTTAAGATGGCAGTCAAAACAGTCGTTTTATGACGTCATCAAAAACGACCTTATGCAGAATGGGTAGTACAATATCCCTCTGCAGCTTTAAGGGAATTAAATATCCCAAATAGATTGAGGTACTTGTTGGAACAATGTTTTTTCCCTCTATATTTAAATAAATAATTTAAATTCCCGCATTCCGTTTGTAATGATTAAGGTCATTAGGTAAGTACTGTAAGTAGATAATAGGTATACATTCCTCTTGTTACATCACTTATCGGCATTATGTGAAGCACTTCCTCATATCCTTCGCAAATTAGAACAATAAAAAGATCTCAATAGAAAAAAGGAAGTTTATATTCTTATAAATGTTTTAACGGTACTATTTTGTGATTGATTATCAACCTTTTTTTACATTTACCTACCAACAGCCAAAGCCTTAATAATAGCAATATTATTAAGGCTTTGGCAATATGGCAATAAAAAGAGATGCAATATGTTTTTTTTTTGATGTACTAATCGGGAGGCATTAATAATAGCAATATTTATAAAAGCTACCGTTAACGAGCTTTAACCGATAAAAAGTCAAAATAACATATTGCCAATTTGACCAGTTATGCAACAATGTGTTTCACATCAACCCCAAAGGCTCCTATTGCCTTCAGCCTTCAGGAAGCGTCAGTTTGAAATTCCAAAAATAACTTCTTAAGACACAAAATGGCGATTTATATACGCAAAGATAATACTTGACCTGATAATTCTAAAAATTTCGAAATTCTAGCAAATCTAACTATTGAACGGCGTATCCGATTTAGACAAACTAAACTGTTTTTGAAATGCCATATTAAATACAATATTTTTGTTTATAACATAACTTCTGCCAGTTCAACAAAAGTGTCACTTTTTTACAAAAACACATTT
This sequence comes from Bactericera cockerelli, assembly GCA_024516035.1. NCBI lineage: Eukaryota > Metazoa > Arthropoda > Insecta > Hemiptera > Triozidae > Bactericera > Bactericera cockerelli. The sequence goes on from CM044965.1 coordinate 15,805,278, forward strand.
ATTAACACAAGATTTAAGCAGTCGTGTGGCGGTTCTAGCAAAACTGTAAATTTTAGGAAAATAAATCATGAGTATTTCGTGTAATGAGAAAAGAAATGAGTTTTCAACCGGTCATTTTCAAAATCTTGTCGCTTTAGTACCCGGCCCCACGTTTTTCGCTATTTTTGGGGGCCGCTTAAATTAACTTTCTTTTACAGATGTTTTGATCTAGATACATAAAAATACTCTGATCTAGATGGCCGCAAGTGCCGCTTCTTTAAATTAGTTAATGATACAAAAAAGTTAGAGATCAACAGAAAAAAAGGGGTCTACTCAGATGATTTTTATTTATTAACAAGCAGGCTGTCGCCCGCTTTGCGGGCCGAGGCATGGCCGTGAATGCAAAAAATCCTTTTTCGCCAATGGCAAGTGTTGTAGTGGGAATTTCGAAAAATCCCGTCTTATTGCACATCTAGACTATAAGACAAAGCTACCTACCAAATTTCAGCTTCCTAGGACTTACGGTTTGGGCTGTAGAGCGATGATCAGTCAGTGGTCAGTGACTTTGACATTTATATATTAAGATATCTTGAACTTTTTTTAACCCGGGCTCAATTTACACCAAATTTCAAGTCTGTAGCTCTTACCGTTCTCGAAATATCGTGTTTACACACATAAATTCTTACAGATAGACGGACGCACGAACCTATGGCCGAAAACAGCTTTTTTGTATCCTGAGGATATGATTAGTCCAGAAATTATGATTAGTCCGGAGTCTTGAACACAGGAGATCTTTACAAGATGCTATATTCCTATTTAAACTACTAAGAAACGAAATAAATGCTCCTGATTTATTAAGCAAAATAAACTTCAGAATTAACACACGTAATACAAGATTACATCATATATTCAAAAATAATAAATGTCACACAAACCAAGCCCAACATTGTCCCATGAATAGAATTCAAAATCTTGGTAATATAATCAGCGGTGCTGGAGTCGATGTCTTTTTCTGTACAAAGGATGAAATGGTTTCATTTCTAACTTCATACTTTGGTCTGTTTAATCTTAGTTGGTAAGTAGTTTTAAGTATGTATTTTTAGAATTAAAATCTAGCTAGGATTTATGATTTTGAAATTATTATAAATTATTTTTTATTTAATTTTAAGATTTTTGTACAAATGGAACTTGTTCCGTAAACTTTCAAAAAAAAAAAAAAAAAAAAAAAAAGAAATGTGAAAAAACGGTCTAGTTTTCGACGAATAGGTACACAATTTTCTTTATTACTTTCCTTATGTAGCCACCGTTGCCGAGTGAGTTAGCGCGCTAGGCATTGCACGCATGGTTCGATCCCCAGCGGGGCAGGAATTTTTCTGCTCTGTACTTGGATGTTCGGGGTCCACGCATACCTCGTGAGGAAAAATGAGTAGTTACTTGTATGAGTAACGACCAGTGGCGGCATTACCAGAGTAAAAAGAAATGAATGTAATAAAATTCGAAAAGTAAAGGAGGCTGCTCTTTGTATTGCTTCACCACAAATAAAATCATACATACTAACATAGGATAAGGAAAGTAAAAAATCTGGTGTAAACATCACACGACTTTCCTTATCTCCCAAAAAGGAGTCGAATTCCGCCACTGGTGACTGAACGGTAACAGATAACTAAAAATCAATGCCAAATTCGTGATCAGCACTTCAAAATCATTTAATTTGATATGTCACAACCCCCATCTAGGATGAATAATAAAAAAGTTAGTCCAATCGGGTCCCCCTACAATACCGGTAAATTGGGGCCGGTTTCCAAAAAGTTAAAGATATCAAAAAAATGATCAGAGTGAATCCCTATTATTTTTTTAATCTGAGAAAATGTTGTTCTCTAACTTTTTTTGTATCTTTAACCAATTCAAAGAAGCGGTGCTTGCGGCCAATATTTGCGGCCCTGCGGCCGCAGAATGCGGCCGATTTCAACCAAAAGTTTCATGGTTCGTCTGGTGTATAAAATTAATTACCATACCAAATTTCAAGTCTCTAGCTCTTACCGTTCTTGAGATATCCTGTTCACACACACACACACAGACACACACACACACAGACAGACGCACGGACCAATGGCTGAAAACCACTTTTTTGGTATCCTGAGGCTATGATTCGTCCAGAAATGTGAAAAGCTGGGTAGGTCAAATTTTCGACGAATACAATACTTTCCTTATTATAGGATAAGGAAAGTAAAAATCAATACAGGGTGTATTACGAGTATGTGATGTAATTCCACTACTGATTACTATACTGTGATTGTTGTCCTTGTTTTAGCTTGCCCATCCCGTGTAGTATGGCTCCTCTCTGATGGACGAGAAGTGGTGCAGTTTGCAATGGCGAACTGTCCTTAAGGTATTCCTTACAAACTGTAACCAAATTTTGAATACAATTCTTTCGTCGGCGGGACTTTGCGCATGGTAAGCGAGTATCTTACCACTGAGCTATTCGTGCGCTTTAAAATGTTGTTCGGTTAAAACTATATTTAATTCGTTAGTGATACTAAATAGATAAATTAGTTTCTTTTGTGTTATTATATCACAATAAATTATAAGATTGCAACATAATATACCACCACCGGGTCCACCGGTCGCTGCTCACACCAATACCTGTTATCACTTTCCCTCACGAGGTATGAGTGGATCCCGTAACATCCACAATACAGAACCAAACAAATCTGACTCCACTGGGATTCGAACCCAGGTCACCGTGTGTCCAAATCTAGCGCGCTACTCAATCTGCCACGGTGACAATGATGTTAAAGATATTAAAAAATCTGGTATAATAATAATTCCGTGTCCGTAAGATGGGTATTGATACCTAAATCACTGTGGTGAGAGGATTATATGGACGCCCAGATCCAATGTCTAGGTTCCTTTCATGTCCATTGATTCTATTTGGCTTTAACGTCCTGACTTGAGGTAGACAGGACGGGGGTTTTACCCTCCATTCGCTGGGAATCGTACCAGCTACCCACATTAACCTCACCCAGCCTGGGTAGGGCCGGAATTGCCAGCCTCACGTGGTCAGAGGGAACAGAATTTTCTGTGCGAAAAGTCTGCTCCAACCGGGAATCGAACTCAGGATCTCTGGACTACGGGCAGTAGTCACAACCGTTACGCCACGGAGGCAGGAAAAAAAAATCTGGTGTAAACATCACACGACTTTTCTTATCCTATTAGGAATAAGAACAGGACTAAAAGCCATTAGTGACTCAAAGGTAACAGTTGGCTAAAAATAAATGTCCAATTTTATTGGTAATCAACACCTCAAAATCATTGGATTTGATATGTCACAACCTCCACCTACGATAAATAATAAAAAAACACTGCCAATTATGGACACAATACTTCCTCGTGATTGTTTCACATTGTAAACACGTGCCAATTTTGAGATTTTATACAAAATTACTTGTATCTCCAAAACGACTGAACCGATTTTCTTCAAATTTGTTTTATATGGTAGAATATCGTTTTTTCTATATTCTAGATTCCACAAAAAATTCTGTATTGGCAAGTCGTGGTCCTTATTTTTTTACTTTTTTGTCCAAATTTTCGGATTTTCTTAAATATCAGAGTCAAATTATAATTAATTTAAAAATAAATATAAATAACCTATGTAAAACAATAATATGCATATTCTTACAAAATTTCATCGAAATCGGGTGTACCGTTCACGAGATATAAGCGTTTAAGTAAAAAGTTAGTGGTCAGGCGCATCTCTTTCACCCAGAACCGCTGGTATGAATTTGATGAATTTAAAATGGAACCATCTACAAAATGTCTCCTAGATGTGTGCAAAATTTCATCAAAATCCGTCGAGTAGTTTTTGAGATTTGCGCGTTACAAGGAATCGTTTTAACAGACCGACAGACAGACGGACCGACACAAAACCAAATTTGCTCAGGAGGTTATAAAACGTCCAGAAATATAAAAAAATTGAAATCGGAACAAAAACGAACACAATACTTCCGATTTCTAATATTAGAAATTTCTCGGAAGTAAATGTTGGTCTAATGAGGACCCTCGAAAATACCGGTAAATTAGGGCCGGATTCCAAAAAGTTCAAGATATCAAAAAAATGATCTGAGTAAACCCCTATTGTTATTTTAACAAATTCAAAGAAACGGCCCTTCCGGCCGCAGAATGCAGCCGATTTCAACCAAAAGTTTCGTGGTTCGTGTGGTATATAATTATGATCTACTTTCATACCATTTCAAGTACCTAGCTCTTACCGTTCTCGAGATATCTTGTTCACAGACGGACAGACAGATGCACGGATCAATGGCAGAAAATCACTTTTTTGGTATTCTGAATTTTTTTTATATAATGACTTAAGAAGTCTCAAGACTAACCAGCTTTATTTATTTATTTTTAAAATTACAATATTATTAAAAAAATATCAAATGATACCGAATAACTATGTAGCTTAATTAGGGTATTCATGGACTTTAAAAAAATAACAAATTCACTTCACAGGAACCAAAATCATTTAAATTTTATTCATTGAATTATTTCAAGAAAGTTTATATAACATCACAAAGATATTTTTTTATACATATAACAAATATACAGGATGTACAATTATATACATAAAGTCTCACTTTCACTCAGGCCTTTAAAGAACATTTAAAGAACTTTGACATTTAAAGAACATTGTCTCAATACAAAAAAGAAGGTGTCAACACGGAACAACATCATCCGGAAGTTAACTGGTACTGCATGGGGAGCTGATCCAAACGTATTAAGAACATCATCTCTTGCTCTTTGTTTCTCTGCTACAGAATATGCTGCTCCAGTTTGGAAGAACTCTGCACACGCCAAACATGTTGATATTTCTGTCAATGATTCAGTCCGTATTATCTCTGGATGTCTGAAACCAACACCATTAGACAAGATCTATCCAATTGTGGGTATTGCACCTCCATATATTAGACGTAAAGTAGCAGCTGAAGTGGAGAAAAGCAAACAAGTCAATGATTCAAGACACCCTTTGTTTGACCATCCACCACATCCAAGACGCCTGAAATCAAGAAATAGTTTCCTTGTCTCTAGCCAAGAGATTGAAATATCACCTGAGATAAGACGATTACAACTGTGGGAAATTGCTACACCACAGCCCTCCATTGAACTCAAAGAAGAAATATCTAAGGGAGCAAATTTACCCTTTCCAACGTGGAAATGTTTAAATCGATTACGTACAGGTGTTGGAAGATGTGCGTACAACATGGTCAGATGGAAGATCTCTGAGGATGATAGATGTGATTGTGGAAACATCCAGACGATGTCCCATCTACTAGAATGCCCCAACTTACCAGTCACATGCACTCAACATGATCTAGCAGTTGCAAGCGAACCTGCGGTGCAAGTAGCGTCTTTCTGGGAAGAAGTTATTTGACAATTTCTTCATAACACGGACACGAAAAGTAAAGTAAGTACTCAGGCCTGAAATTCTTAAAAATTAATTGAAAAATCAACAAAAAAATCCGAGTGTATTATTATTATAATAGCTCAATATCACAACTAGAAGAAGTAAAAAAAGAAGAAGAAAAAAATCTTCAACGCTCCACCGTTGGTAGAAATCAGGTAAAAGTTGGTATGGTGTAGAATATCAAATAATGTCGGAAATTGATATTCAAAGTTTGTTCCATTTTTTTAAACATCTCTTGTCGTTTCGGCGATTTGGCTAATCAATCGAAACTTTATGAACACACTGTATAAAAAGGCTTACAAGTTTTTGAATTTTTTATATGGACTGGTTGAGACTTTATGTACATCTTGTATTTTGGATGATTTGTGGACACAAGTTTAAAGCAATGGTCTAACTAACGTATCAAATTTGTTTAACTTGTATTTGGTACATGAGTTAAACTATTCAATGTTATCATAATATATTAACACCACTACTACATATTTATAGTATTATTATAAAATAAAATAAAATACTAATAAATAAATGAAAAAAAACTAGGGGATCTACCCAATATAAGGAACTGATTACATAAAATTCAACAAAACAAACATATAACAGGGAAAATAGAAATACTGTATGATAACATGTAGATGCAATACCAAATACCAATACCCCCCTCATAGGGGGAGGCCCATGCTCCATAGGGGTGACAGAGGGCTATATTATTATAAAAACAGGAGATTATTATTATTAAATTATTTATTAACAGGACATTTATCTACAAACGAATAAGTATAAAAATAAAATACAAATTTGAGAACAAAGTTTAAAAAAAAAGAATCAAACACATAATTTATTGAAAGTAAAAAAAAAAAAAAAAAAAACAAACAAAGTTTCATCATATATGTACAGCTACTGAATGATAGGAGAATGGAAGTTTGTCAATGCACAAGCACATGCAACAATGTCCATCAATCCTATCAATTTGTTGTCAATAGATGAATGAGGTGACAGTAAATAAAAGTGCCAAGTCTTCCTATCACTCTTTCAACATGAATCTTAAGGGCCGCAATTTGTTTAGTGAGACATGCATCACCTGATAAAAGAGCACCTGCACTTTCAACACTTGGGGGTCTCACTAGTATAGCTCCCTTTTGAGTTATGTCTTTTACTACATGTTTAAAACCCCTGTCAGTCATTACCTGAATAACAGGCTCTAGTTTCTCTAGAAATCCGGATTCACATAGAATTTCTGCAACAGATACCCTACCTCCATAGCTAGGAGAAACATAGCAGCAAGTACCATCTGGAGTGCATCATATTAAATATTTAATTGTATTGCATTTTTTGTAATTTGAATAAGTCAAAGCTTGATTTACATTGTCACTTGGCTTTTGTATTTTTATTTTGAAACAATCTATTATTACAAAAACTTTAGAAAACCATGACCTAAAGGAATGGGTTGATTAAAAAAAAAAAAAATTGGGTTTTGGTTGGCCAGAGAATAAATTTGTTGAAACATAAAGCCAATTTTGGTACAGTTATTCGAAACACATTCCCAATATAGGCAGGGGATAAATTAAAGTCTAAACCCAGAACACGGTATGGTTCATTCCAGCAATTTTTTTTCAAACAAATGAATATATCCTGCTCTGATCATTGGCAGTGATTTTTTAAAGCATTTATTAAAAAATGTCCATTGTTAGGAAGTCCTAAGGAAAGCATAAGATTAGACTCTACTTTCCTCTTTGTATTTGGATAGTTAGTTCCTAAGGATTCAGTTAATGGACTGGATCCATCAGTAGACATGGGTTGAAAATCAGTCACAGAGACTACACTGATGAGCATTCAATGTCTGTGTCAGTGAATATATCTTCTACTCTCAATTTTGTTTTAATGTCAGTGGTGTTTGTCAAAACATCTGCTGTAATACAAATAGCCATTATACCAGTTGTTACCATGTCTGGTTTTATACAACGGTAAGTCTCTTTACTTCTATAATGTGGTTTCACTTGGATACCATAGTCAACATAAAATTGATGATGTGAAGTACAGGTTGATCAATATTAAAATCTATCTCCTCTCTTTCTGGTTCAATCTGTTCAGTTGCAACCTGCTCACTTTCTTGCAATGCTGATTGCACAAACTTCTCTTTTTTCCCAGGTAGTGGACAACTTGTTGGGTTTTCTTTGGACAATATTTTCCATCCGTCCTTGACAAGCAAACTTGTGTGGCACAACAACAGGCTTTAAGATCATTGGTGTTCTTGGCATCATTCTACACTTCATGCTGTTTTCTAAATAATTTTCCAACTGAAACAGATTAAAAATAAGAAGAATGTCAATAACAACAGGCAATGTTTTCATTTTTTTTTGAGAGTATAAATTGATCTACATTATCTTTACAAATTCAAGCTTATCTCAAGCTTATTATGCATTATGTAAAGTATGTTAAAATTGTGAATCCTATAAATTCCACAATTTTCAGTCCAAAGAATCATCAAAATTAACATTAAACTAGAAAAAAAACACACTACCAATAATGGACACAATACTTCCTTGTGATTGGTACACATTGTGGACTTGGCAATATTGAGATTTTATACTAAATCAATTGCATCTCCAAATCTTTTAAAAATTCTCATTAAATTTGTTTAAAAAGGTAGTATGCTGTTTTTCCTACATTTTAAATAGGTACCACCAAAAATTCGGTATCGGCAAGTTGAAGATTTTGCACTTTTTTGTCCAACATTTTAGATTTTCTTAAATTTCAGAGCTAACACACATTTTATTTAAAAAAAAAAAAAAAAAAACTAATTAAAATTCACTATGTAAACCACTGTTACACATATACAAACATTATCAAAATCAGGTGTCAAGAAGTGTTTAAGTGAAGAGTTAGAGGTCAGGCACGTGGTCTCTAGCTCCAAGCACCACTAGTCCAAAGTTGATGGATTTAAAATGGGACCATAATTATACAATATTTTTCTTATGGGTTTAAATTTTTTTGAAATGTGTATAGTATTTTCTGAGATTTGAGTGATACAAGGAATGTATTTAATAGACCAACAGACAGAGACAAAACCAAAGTTGCCCAGGAGATTATGAAAAGTCCGGAATGACACTGAACAGATTTGATTTGTTATTTTTTTTTAATATACATATGTGTTTACACATGTTAAACAGTTAAGCATTAACAAGCAATAACTACTGCAGTCATTATGTAACTTGTGCCACCTTGCTGTGAGATACTTAGATTTTTTAAATAATGCTCACTTTCTATGGGAGGGTAGGTCATTTTGATTATCTAAATATAAAAAAAATATACTCACATCAAAGTGATCTTTGCAGCAGTATGCTCTTGATGCAGCTGTCAAAAGTTGATCTCTTCTCATGATGGTACACCATAATTTCCGTTTTTCTATACCTCTGGGAACGGAGATGAAAGTTTCTTGGTTGTTTTATAAGTTGTGCTTTCGCACAGTGGCACACAACAGCTTCTATATGTTCCTGACATGTCTAATAGCTTGTTTATTCCCTATGTAAACAAATGAAATGGATTTCGTGATTTCTTCAAAAATAAGTCGGAATAAAGGCGGACAAAAAGATTTTATCTCTTTTCACCTGTAGCCTTGCGTCATGTTGAAAGTGAAAAGAAAAGCAAATACGTGGGGACAAAGCTTAAGGAAAACTAAAATAATTGAAATCCTAATTTAAGGTAAACTTAAATACCTTATATTCAAATAATTAAAGACAAGCGAAAATTTTATCTTAATTAAAACTTAGTTGGTTATCTTAGAATTTAAAATAATAAAATTAGTCCTTAGATATAACCAGAATGATAAACAAAATGCAGAATGTCCTGAACAATCACCGTGGGATTTCTTGCTACCTCTACCATGGGAAGATGTTAAAAGTCTAAACTATTCATCCAGTACAAAATGTCCCACTCTGAGGGAATGAAAATGCTTTGTTGAAATTTGTACTACCTATTATGCATATTAACAGTCCGAAATTACCTGTCAACTTCACAAACATCAGCTAAAAAAAATGTGAGGTAACTTGACTCTGCCTTATTTACCCTATTTTTACCTGTAATTATCAACCACGTGTTTCTCTCTGGCAACAGTGTTTATAATTTTTCTGGCTACTGGAATAGAATTTTTTTCTATTCTATAATTTGGATGTCGGCGGACCACTTACAACCTTATGAGGAAACATGATAAGCACAAAGTTTGTAAAGCAGGGTCAGCAAGTTGGTTACAAAGTTACAAGATGCTCGCGCAGATCCCCTAGTCGTACGAAGCAACAAACAGGAAAATGGTTTGGGACAGATAAAGAAGTCAAAATCCTTCACGATGCGATGGTTGGTAACAAATAAAATCATTCCAATACTGTGGTCCACGTACAGGACGGGCTATTGAATATTTGTGTTAGGACTGTGACAATAATTGATAGACACACCCTGAAAATAATGTTCACCGACTCGTGTAGGAAGGAACCACCACAGAAATTCAGCGTAGCTCACGCGCTACAAAATAAATAACTTAGTATAGGTAGGTATATTATGTATACTTGAAACAGCGGTGTTAATTTTTTCGTCATTTAATAGGAATATAATAACAATTATGCTCTGGAGTCTAGACTATAGTTGATACGCGCCTTCTGTTTAGTAATAAATTAATAATGAATGAACAAAAATTAATACTGAATGAACAAGGTGCAAATTACAGGAAAGTTATCTAGAATAGCTTTTGCTCGATCACCGAATTTTGTAAGTTACTTTAACCTCTTGAATTATAATAATAACACTCTTTAGTGGAAGGTAACCACCAGGATAGGTTAATTTTCAAAGCCTTTTCAACCACCTAACCTTCAGAGTGTTATTATTATGTGGGCAGAAACTCAAATTAATGTGGAAAAATTCTTGCACTGGGTGGGATATTCGAACCAACGTATCCCCCTACGCTACCTCGATTACCAGACTAGCGCGTTTACCACTTGACTACCAGTGCACAGTTTGTAGTATTATATCTATCTCTATCAAACCTTATCAAGAACTAGCTAAAATTAGTCACTTTGTCGCCGTTATGTAAAAGAAGATGATCACTGGTCGTGGTCCTGCTTTGAATTCCGGTAGAGTCTTTTCTCTTTTTTGGCCAGAAAAAAATAGTTGGTACCAAGCTGATTTATTTCATTTGAGTATTAGTAACTTTTTTTTCAAAAGATAATGTAAAGAATAAAGCAAAGGTTAAAAGATAACCAAAAAAGTCCACAGCAAATGGTTCACTTTTGGCGAGGCTAATATACTTATATTTTCAACAAAATATACTTAAACCATTTTTATCAAATATTATTTATAAAAATGTATAGTACAATAAAAATGAATTTATAAATACTTTGATGGTGATAGTGCCTTTAGGTCCTATAGCATACTCTTCAAATATTTGTTCCTGAAGTAGTATATTGATTATATTTTCATCAAACCAAGAAAAATACTTAAGACTAGAATCCATCGAATTACTAGGTCATAGACTAGTATCTAATTTTACTTCATAAGTAAAATAGTTGCCATCCTCCGAGAGTAATTTTATGTATTGTTTTTCTAGAGACAAGGACTTGTTAACACGTTCTCCAAGGATTTCCTCAACAGAACTTACAAGGTCTTCTATTCTCTTCAGTTTTGAAAAATCTTCTACCGTTTCTAATTCTTCACATGATTTTTTCATTCTCTTGACAAGTGAATCTTTTAAATTATATACAGTACATGTGTCCTCACTGTTTCTAGTCGTTTCTATCTCCATTATGTCAGTGCTTGTTTGACTAGGTTCAAACTCATCTTTGATAAGCTTCTTTTGGGCTATTTCTGAGGCATGATCTAATAAAGTTATTAGAATTTTTTCTATACTTTTTCCTTTTTTGCCATTAAAAAATGCTTCCATTTTCTTTATAAAGGCTTCATCAAAGTTTATTTCAATTCCAACTCGGAAACAATTAGCCCATTGTTGCGCAATGGGCACCCATTCACTAACAAAATAGTGTCCCAAGTGTTTTGTACTTTCATTTGAGAATATTTCATTTAAAAAACTTTCCAGAATTTTATGAAAGTTGTTTTCATCCCTCTCATTTAACATGAAAGAAAACATTTCTGATAATTTGTTGGCAGCATCTTTATCATATATCTTAATCATATGTTCATCAAGTTGTTTTTTCCATACATTACATACATTCTGATGAGAAAGCAGCTTTCGAGTATCCGCAGGAAACACTTCCTGCCAAATGGAGAAGTATTCAGAATCTGTACCACTCATGAAATATTTTGGAGAGATGGTTCCTACACTTATTTTTATGTATTCAAAGAAAAGCTCGAGTATAGTATCTTTAACTCTGTTACAAAGCAGCCATGCAACAGGATTGCTCTCACCTCTTTCATCAATCACTGATACTGACACCAAGAGAAAGCTGGCCTCTGTGGTTCCATGAGTTACATCAATACATACAATGTTCTGACAATACTTTTTCAACAAACTTTTCTGAAACGGAGTCATAACACCCAATGCAAAATCTACCTCTTCCAAACTCGATTCTGATGAACTGGGATGAAAAAAGTTCGACATGTCTTGCTTCTTGTAGAAAAGAATGCTTTCTTTATTTTCTTCTATGAGCTTCTCTACACTAGAAGAATTAATAGCATGTTTTCTATTTTCTTTGGTATTGTCAGGAACTCTGAGATTTTCAACATCATTTCCAATGCTAAGAGCTTTTCTTTTGATAGAAAGCTTGATGTTGTCAAGGTCCGTCTTTGTGACGAGATGCTTTCTTTTTAATTCTGTTGAAGTGCTCTCTATGAAAATGTTCTTTAGGATACGGGAAGAAGGGATTCCATCACACAGGCTTTGTTCTAGTTCATCTTTAGTTGGTTGATCTAAATGTACATGGTGAAGATCATTTTCATGGCCATAATGAATTGGATTCACAAAAGCTTTAACTGATTCCTTGGAAGTTTCTACTTTCAATCTTGCAGTGCAAGTACGTCCTATCTTTTTAGAACCCACTTTCCTTGGTGCACGGATTCTTTTTTGTTTCTCTTGGTAAGTTCCAGATCGAGTACAGTAAAAATACCTGGTTTCTATGTCTTTGGAAGTTGTCTTCTTTCTCTCACAAAATTCTGATTTTGTGTCTATTTGAAATTTAACTAGCCATTTTGTGAATTCTGAAATAAAAAGTAATGACAGTTAAATCTCAAAATACAAATTTCCTTTTTTATTTTTGATTGCTGTTACTAAGATATTTGTGTATATAGAGATACCTATTCGTATCTACTATAAATACTGAAAATAATTCAATATACCTACATACTAAAAATACCTACATGCTTTTCTGGAAATAGAAATTTTAGGAAAAGATGCAGCAATTCATGATGTATAAATACAGGAACCACCATTGATTTATTTTCAAAACTGAAGCTTCATCAATTACTTGGAAGTATTAGTGAGATTTTGCAAACTTATCGGGACCCGATAACCTATCCCCATAACGATAAAGTCTCAAGTTTGAGTTTCTGCGCATGACATAAGTTATGGGGGCTTGGTTATTTATTTTTTTTCTTTTTAAATAGGTACTAAAAATATAAATACACATATTCACCTACCACTGTATGATGGAAAATCATGCACTTCTTCTTTATTAACATCTATGTGGTGAACATCTTTCATATGTCTCGCAAAGTTTTTGAAGTAATTCAGAGCAAGTCCACAATCACACTTGTAATTTGCTCTCTTCTTAGGGACATCGCACTTGTGTCTATAGAAAGCACTTTTGGAATAGGACTGTTCACCACATTTTTGGCACATTTTGAAAACTTTTGGCTCATTTTTCTTTTTACTAGAATGCTCATCTGTATTTTTCCATTGTTTACACTTGTGTTTGCTGAAGGAAATTTTGGTTAACAGTTGACCACAATGTTCACACATTTTATAAACTTTTATATTGCTTCTCTTTGACATGTTGAAGTAATGATTTCTTAAAACTTGTACTTTGAAAATGGTTCATAAAGTAGAGATTGAAACTGAAAACATGAAGGTGAGGCAAAACAAATTATTACTTATGACTAGTTTAAAATAAAACTATACTGTATCAAATAAAGTAGAGTACCTATAGGTCTCCAATGTAATCCATTTTAGTATCACAGGCCTTAGATTGAAAGAATACTTGCAATGCAAAAATGGGTCACACCACACACAATGTGTTAAAAGTAACAACCAGCCTCCAAGGCACAATGATTGAGACTACTGCCCGTAGTCCAGAGATCCCAAGTTCAATCCCTGATTGGAGCAGACTTTTTGAAGGAAATTCTGTTCCTTCCAAACACATGAGGCTGGCATTTCTGGCCAGCCTCATGTGTAAAAGTTGGCTTGTTCTGAAATACATAATTATATCTACCTATGAGTGATCAACTATTGTGAGATCTTGGGTTTTTCTTTATAATTCATTAAATCCTTGTTAAACTGCAAGCTAGCCTGTCTTTTGAGAGTTGGCTAGAGTTCAATATGTTTCTAGTTCTCTAGCAAGACACAGGTCTTCTCCCAGCCATACCATAGGAAACAATTGATTCTATCCAGTTTATCATCCTGATTTGAGTTTTTCAGGATGATGCTTTTGGACTCCTCGAAATTGTACCCACATCAACCTCACCCCATTCCCTTGGAATAAGAAGATAGTAGAACTTACCTGAACGACAGCAGATTTGTATTTATTAACAATGGGATTGAATGGACTGATTAGATTGTTGATCTTGGAAATAACAATTCATGTAATTTCTCGATGATTTAACTCTCAGACTCAGAAGTGATGAAAGAGAGAATTATGTAAATGATAGTTCAAATGTACTAATGAAGAGAAAAGACAGAGGTTTAGTAAATTCATATTCAAAAGAGAGTGATTAACTGATAAGAAAATACTTTTTTTCGAAATTTCAAGATTGGCTTGCAGTGTTGCCGTTTTCCCTCCCATTCAAGATAAAAAAGTCATATGGGTTATGGGTGAAATGAAGAATGAATAAAAATCCAAGGCCAGGATCCCATTGAGTGCAACATTTGGGTCTTGCAAATGTTGTGCTACATTTATGCTTTATTCCAAGTGCATGGATGCTAATGAACGGACTAAATCAATCAACTTTATACACAATCAAATGGCTACTGGTCGTGCTTAATCAGGCTGTTAGTGACTCCTTAATAGAAAATGGCGGAAAACAAAAATGCTATTGGCATGGTATTAGCCATTTTCTAAAGAGGAAGTATAGTGCTATTTCCTATGCAGAAGGGGTGCTTCAGTTCTCGACCAGAGTTCGTTATCTACTTTATATATCTATGGTTTTCGGTCGATTTTAGGGTTTTTTTGGATAAGGGGTTGGAGATAATAAAATAAACTGGTGTGATACTACATGACTCTCTTTATCCTCCAAAAAGAAGTCGAATTCCGCCCCTGGTGACTCAATGGTAACAGATAAAAAAAGAAAATGTCAAATTCGTAATCAGTACCTCAAAAACGTTGCATTTGATATGTCACAAAAGTTAGTCAAGCCGATCCTCCCGGAAATAACAGTAAGCTGGGGCCGGATTCCCAAGAGTTCAATATATCACAAAAAAAGAAAAGATCAGTGTACATGAACCTCTATTATTTATTGTAAAATAAGAAAAACTTATTCATATATAATTTCTTTTTTTAAAAAAGATGAGTGTTTCACAGCCTTTTTTATTTCATAGCCGTGAAACAGGAGCTACTGAAGACTCTTGTGGTCTATGTTGTAGCCTGCCCATCCCTTAGTATGCCGAGCCCCTCTGATGGGCGAGAAGTGACACAATACTTCCCATTTAGGTGCTGGGTCAACACGAGCGCACCGGAAGGTATCCCTTACAAACAAGTGTAACCAAATTTTGAATAGAAATTTTTGTCGGCGCGGGGGTTCGAACCCGGTTACTTCCGCATGGCAAGTGAGTGCTTAACCACTGAGCTATTCGTATATTTTCCTATCTTTTGGCATTTAGCCAGAACCGCCAAAGTTTTTTTTTTTACCATTCTTGAGATATCTTGTTCGCAGACACACACACACACGAGCCACTGGCTGAAATATTCGCTTTCGGCTCAGGGGACCCTAAAAAGTGTTTTGGCACTCAAAACTGACTATCATTTTTTTTGGGTAATGCCATTACTTAAGAAAATTTTCTTTGTACATATAGGACAAGGAAACTAAAATAGTATAAGAGTTGACTCCCCCTAAACAATACATGAAACCCTCAGAACCTAGAGAACTTTGTCAAAAAAACTAACTAAGCCATCAGTTGCAGAAATACGGTTGGCGGCTGGCGAACCTTTCACGTTAACTTGGAGATATCAAAAAAAAAAAAAAAAAAAAAAAAAAAGAAGAGAGGATTGACCCCCTTCCCCTATTGTATTAGGTGAGAGGTCATTATGAATAAAAAAATATTTTTGGAGCCATCTAGTGTGGGTTCTAAAAAGTGACTTTTTTATTTATTAAAAAGTGAATAATGATTTGAATATTGATCATCTTCCTCCAGGAAACATATGTGTAAATCAATTATTAGAGTTAAAAAAAGAAAAAAAAAAAAAAAAAAATACTCAACATATTTTCAATTTGTTCATAATATTAGATTTCTTTATTTTGTACAAAAAATATAATACTTAAAACATAAAATAACAAATATACAAGAGCTGTTAAGAAGAAAAAAAAAAATCTCTGGATTAAATAACTTTAGATTTGTGAGAAAAAAAGATTTAAGTGGTGGACAATAGTCTTAATGAAGATTTTTTTATATTTTTTATTAATATTAATTAATCTATGAATGTGGAAATATATTTCCTTACAATCCTTGTACAATGTACGTAATTTAAATAAACCTGATTACAAATAGTACAAGAAAAAAAGGTTTATTTTTGTAGTCTCAAAATATATACCTTGAAAAAGACCGGACTTGTGAATCAGCAGAGTGAAATTCACAAAAATCCTTCTGCCAGTGTTAGGAAACAAAGGTGTTACTGCTGTTCCATGAAGCAAATATTGCCTTAAAATCTGTCACAGCATGTTTTCCTGTGCAGTTGGAAATCTTCTTTGGGCTGGCCACATAAAAGTTTAGGTGCGGGTACAACTGTTAAAGTAAACCTGTACCAGCTGTACCTATTACGTGTGAGGGATTTCCCTTTAGATTTCCCTAACCAAAATACTTGTTGGTTCAAATCAGAAAAGGAAAATTCACCGCGAAGCATGTCTTGGCCAGGTTTACAGAAATGGCTGAGACCTGAACATCGTCTGGTTCATCAAGGTTCTTCTTCAAACAACACCTGATCTAGTGCTTTTACAGAAATAATGTGCTTTTGATTAAAGTTTTGAAATCACTCTAACACTTCTTCTAAACAGCTCTTGTACTTAACTTTATTACAACCAGGACCATTTCTTTTAAACAATATTAAATAAGGATACCGAGTGATTTTAAAAATGTCACTGGTACCAATTTTTTACAGCGAGGAAAAATGGACTGAAGCAAATTCAGATAGAAAATTTATTTTCCCGCAAATAGAAGAAATCTTGTGAAAATACCTAGGAAAAAGAGATTTTAAGTTATGAACTATAATAGGCAAAAGGCTCATTTTAGGTATACCTATAATTCACATTAAAAATCCTTCTTACAGAATTATACTTCCAAGTATACTACAGATATCGGGAAGTACTTCCTTAATTTTTGTTCTTCTGTACCTATTATGAAAATATATGTTACTACATTTAAATGAATTTACGTCCACTTAGCTCCAGTACTTTTTATTTGAAGGTTTGAGAGCTATCTCGGTGGAATTCAACCTATAGCCTTGAAATTTTCAAAATGTGAAAATTAAAAAAAAAAGAAATAACCACATCAAGCAAATAAAATGTGTCAGTGTTTCACATAAGTCTGAAATAGTTTGTTCATTATTTGGTTCTTAGTGTCAGCTCAGATATTTTCGAAATTCATTATATTATTTGTGTTTTTAGTGTTTAGAATAAACTAGCCGTTTGCCCGTGCTTTGCAATGGGACTAAATTTCAAATTTACTAAGGCATGGCCGTACTGCTGGACAGCAATGCCTTTTTGAACTTTTTATAATTTTTCCGGACAAAGCGATAATGGTTTTGGGGGGGTCAATTCTGAGACATTTTTTGCTATCTCTTACCGTTTTGGCTAAACAACTCCGGACAAACAAACAAACATAGGTAGGTAGGTAGGTAGGTAGTCCTTTTTTCTATTTTATATATAGAGACTAGCCGTTTGCCCGTGCTTTGCAACGGGACTATATTTCAAATTTACTAAGGCATGGCCGTACTGCTGGACAGCAATGCCTTTTTGAACTTTTTATAATTTTTCTTGACAAAGCGATAATGGTTTTGGGGGGGTCAATTCTGAGACATTTTTCGTTATTTCTTACCGTTTTGGCTAAAGAACTCCGGACAAACAAACAAACAAACAAACATAGGTAGGTAGGTAGTCCTTTTTTCTGTTTTATATATAGAGATATGTATTACTGGAACAATAACTTACAATATTTTAACAAGGCACAACTAATAAATAAAATTGTCTGGTTAAAGCACATTGTACAATTTGCTGCTGAAAAAATTCAGTCTGAATATTTTCCATAAAAAATGTTCAGTCATCGAAAAAAAAAACCAGTGGTTTTAACGAGCTAACCGTTTAGCAGCTCTAAGTTCAGAAAGTTTGTAAAATTGAATGTTATGTCATCATATTTGAGTTAATAATAATAATAATATCGCCTTATTTATACTGCCCGATTAGGACTATTAAGTCCTATAATTGGAGCAGTGAGCCTGAGACGTATTTTTATGTGGTAAAAATCCCAATTAGGAGGATAACTTGTCATATCCCGGCTGGGGTTCGAACCCGCGACCTCTGGAAATTCTGTCTTTACCACAGAGTGCCGTCTTTACCACTGAGCTACCGGGACAGTTAATCACAATTACTCATACTCGCTTCACTAAATTTTTGTCTTGAGACTCGAATCACCGACCCCAGGTAACGAGTTCACCGCCTTATCGATTGGGCTACAGAGGATGGTTTTTGTTAGTCATATAGTAGTCATATACGCATAAACTATGTTTACCGTTATATAAGCACTGTAGTTTTTCGGAGGCGTTCTTCGCGAAACGACCTTTTCGCTTGCTTTCTGAGCACAAATGATCAGGACTTAGAGTACAACTTCCTGATTCCAAGTCCACAGCGCGAACCACTTTACTCTCTTGACCAATGGGGTAGGAGAAGATTTCAAAGATAGCTTCCGAGTTCATAACAACAGAATAGATAAAAAAAGACATAATTTCCTGCTTTTGTCACATTCAATACACACAATTTGCTTGGAAAAAATTCTGTCACCTTCGATGCAAATCTGACTTGGGGAAAAAATACATTCGCCTCTTGGTAACATAATTTCCTGCTTTTGTCACATTCAATACACACAATTTGCTTGGAAAAAATTCTGTCACCTTCGATGCAAATCTGACTTGGGGAAAAAATACATTCGCCTCTTGGTATACATTGAGAGTTGCCCTTTCATGTGTTCCCTTTAACTCCACACGTCCGCCGAGTATCGCTTCTGAGCCTCCATCTTCTTCAGATAGGATGTTGCTTGTTCCGCAGTCATGTTGCCCTTCTCTTGAATCACCTTGCTCACAATGTTGTGAACGTCTTTGGCCATGTTTTTGGCATCCCTGTAAAAATGTAGTTCGCATAGTTGAAATTCGCTGTAGAACTACCAAAAATCATGTTATATGTATTAATATTGGAAAACTACTTCACAGTGAAAGCAGGAATATTTAGGACGAGAGACTACAATATACCTAGGAATACAAAATATTTCTAGATGCACACTAATACATAATTAAAATACTTACATTAAAACAGTGTAGGTCTAATTTTCATACTCATGATGAAGATCCTCCCATAAGGGATTTTTACCACATAATAATATGTCCTGGGCTTACTGCTGTAATAATAAGGCGTTATTATTATTATTATTATTATTATTATTTAAAACTATTGCACCCTTTGGAGAGTTTAGAAGATAGTTTTGAGTATTTTAGATAGTAGTCACTGTGGCCGAGTGAGTTAGCGCGCTAGGCATTGCACGCATAGTGACCCGGGTTCGATTTCCAGCGGGGGAGGATTTTTTCTGCTCTGTACTTGGATGTTCGGGGTCCACTCATACCTCGTGAGGAAAAATGAGTAGCTGCTTTGATGTGAAGCAGCGACCAGTGGCAGAATCATAGGCAAAAAATACAAGATATTGTAAATTAAAGTGGTAAAGTCCTATGATTCTGCGCTACCCACTAAAATTGTGACATAATAACACAAATAAAAAACATTATTATTATTATTGAGTATTTTAGATTGTGTTAGGAATTTGAATAAGACCTAAAGCCTCACCCGCAGATGTAGAGATGACCGCTGTTCTCCCCAATGACTCGCCACACCTCCTCCGCATTCTTCTCCAGCAGATGAGTCACGTACACTTTCTGTGCTGTCTCCCTCGAGAACGCCACATGCAGCTGAAAGAAAAAAAATCAATCATTTGCCGATGAAGAAGTGTGCTTTATTGATTACATAGGAAAAAAAAAAAAAAAAAAAAAAAAAAAAAACAAATGACCAATAATTTAAAAAAATCTGATATACATTATCTTCTTATTTTTAATCCAAGTTTGGAGACCTCAGGATTAAAAATGCATCTTCTGATTACTTTTCTTAAGATATGGGCAGTACTCATCAAAAAAACATCCTGGATGGCAGACTCTTCCAGGTATTTGTGATAGATTTGAGTGTAGAGATTTTGGGATCAATATATCCTATGTATTTCTTATATACTTCTATCTTCATACCTTCAATATTGTACCTTTCTACCATCTTAACCTATCAATAAATTGTAAAACGTCTAGAAAATAAGGAGACATTGTAATAAATAAATAAAAGAGCTCCAACCACAACAGGAATTATGTTGACTTGGAGGTTGCTTACCGTGAGCGTTCCCTTCTTGACGTAGTCCTCCAGCTCATCCCCGTACAAGTAGTCCTCCCCCCTGCGACGGCACCCGAAGTACAGGATGGTGTCTCCCACCTCCTTGCCTGGGGAATCAGACACTCATCATTTTATTTATTTATCGTATGGATTGTTTTATTATGTTTAGTGGATACATGGAACATTTTGAAACATTTGAAAGATAAAAAAAAACAAATAACGATAATAATGTTAAAAAAACAACAGAAACAAATAAATAAAAGATCGAAACGTTTCCGGTTTTAAAGATTGAGGGTAAGTAGCCAATCAACGGCTTCTGTCCTGAACATCTCCCGGATAAGCCAGAGACGGACACTCCAAGAGGATGTGTCATTAATAATAATACTCATCATTAATAATAATACTCTCTAGTGGAAAGTAACCACCAGACGAGGTAATAATAATAATATCGCCTTATTTATACTGCCCGATAAGGACTATTAAAGTCCCATTATTCCAGCAGTAGGCCCAAGACACATTATTATGTGGTAAAAATTCCAAATGGGAGGATAACTTGTCATGTCGCGTCTGGGTTTCGAACCCACGACCTCTGGATCCTGTGGATTCACAGAGTGCCGGCTTTACCACTGAGCTACCGGGACAGACTAAAGGACAGAGGTAAATGCTCAAAGCATTTTCAAACACCTAACCCTCAGAGTCTTATTATTATGTGGTCACAAACTCAAATAAACGAGGGAAAATTCATGCACTGGGTGGTATTCGAACCAACGGATCAATACGCTACCTCGATAACCAGACTAGCGCGTTAACCAGTTGACTACCGTTGCTCATTCTGGCGGGATTACCAGAGTATTGTTTTTTAGTTGCTATACCTGGCTCAACCCAGGTAGGGTGATTTGAATGTGGGTGGGTAGCTCATTGGAAAGTTTCCAGCAAATAGAAAGGAAATGGAACACAAGACTTACAGCCGTATTTATGAACAGAAAATGCCGTTTGAGCATGGTCTGAAGCATGATTTCCTTTAATATTATTGGCCGATACCTTGCTTGAGACAGTGCTCAGACCAAATTCGCTGTTTATAAATTAATACGGGTGTTACTTTTCCCGCTGTTCATAAATGCCTCCTGAGACCTGGGCATGTTTTCCCGAAAGTACTGATTTAGACCTGGATGTACTTTTAAAAGTACATAAGACAGATACTGCTTGAGTCCTCGGCATGTATTCCAGAAAGTACTGATTAAGACCTGGCGTACTTTTAAAAGTACATGGAATTTTCAAAAATTCCCGACGGTTTTTGAGAGAAGATAGTAGTGTGAAATGAAGTTGTCTTATGTACTTTTATAGCACATTCAGGTCTCAGGAGGTTGTAGGGTTTTCAGGGAAACTCTTACATGGCCAAAACTTACCCTCCGAGCGTGCCAGATCCCGCTCCTGGATGAAACCTCGGAACGGGGCAATGCCGGTGCCAGGCCCGATCATAATGATGGGCACTGAGGGGCGAGTGGGCAGTCTGCAACAGGGACACATTCAGGGGGTCAATTATCATATTTTTGTAATTAAAAAAAAAAAACAGTAAAAAAAACTAAAATAAACAATTTCTGATCCAAAATAAACAATTGAAAAGACACTAAATAAAGGAAGTACTGTAATATACTTAAAAAAGGTAAGTGTGCCCGAAACCGCTTTCGTATTACTTCAGGGCACTTTACCTTTACATCCATGCTATTGACATGCCGAAACGGAAAATTTTGGTCAGAAATTTCCGCTCCGACCGGAAACATTTGACGAGCAATTGAAACAAAGTCTCAAATATTTTAAACATAATGAGAGAGAAAAAGAGTCTCACTTGAACTGTGACTTGCGAATGAAGATGGGGGCTCGGGGGTTGGGCTCCTCGGGGCGGGGCTTGCAGTGGTTCTTGAGGAAGGTGGTGGCCACGCCCTGGTTGAGCCGCCCAGTGGGGGTCTTGTACTCCACCAGCACGGCCGTGATGTGCACGGTGCTCGGGTACAGCTGGAACACAAAATTTGCATATTTCCGGGTTTATTAGGGGAAAAAATTCGGTAAGTATGTATCTACACTATCTACCTACTCAGAGCTACCGAAGTACATTCAAATCTTAGGACGTAAATTGTAAAATCACATTTTGTGAGTGTAGGTACCTACCATGTATTGTATTTCTTTCTCTGTTCTCTTTCCTCTCTATTAGTTTTCAACTGTTTTCTACTTGCAGTGAATTTATTGTCTTTGTAAACGATTAACTTTTCTACTGATTTTTACTCGAGAAATGTGTATGCATAACGGAAACTCTAGTTAAAGGTGTAGATTATATTGAGTTTAAAATATAATTTACATTTTTGACTTAGGTAGATACGAACTTTACAATGTCAGTTGACAAAAGTAAAATTAAGTCCTGGCTCAGTGAGTTTACGGGTTTACATTTTTGCATATATTGGGCTTTTTGTTTACATTTTTGCATATATTGGGCTTTTCGGTTGCATATGCAATTGCATATTTTAGCCTTTTTTTGCTGCATAAAATCCGGGCTTTAATAATTATACACACATGTATTAGGATATGGGGTTCGGTGGAAGAGAAAGCCACAGGCTTTAACCTCGCCCCTTGATTCACTACATATTCTAATGTGTTCTTTTTTTTCATGTTATATTTTGCACTAACATCGGACCCAACCGTAAACATAATTATACACACATGTATTAGGATATGGGGTTCGGTGGAAGAGAAAGCCACAGGCTTTAACCTCGCCCCTTGGTTCACTACATATTCTATTGTGTTCTTTTTTTTCATGTTATATTTTGTTGAATGTATCATGTAGTTGACCAATAAAGTGTTAAATAATAATAATAATAATAGGATAAATAAGACCCAACTAGGATGAACAGGACTGGTGTGACAAGAAACCAAGATAAAAAATAAAAAATCGTGGATTCTTAGTTATTTTAATAAATATTTTTTTTTTTAATTTGGGTTTAACGTCGCCTTCAACAACCCCCCCCCCACCCCCCCCCCCCCCCCCCCCCCCAAAGAAAAACGGTTTAACGGTGTTTTATTTAGAAATGGTCATTTCGTCAGTTCATGCAGTAGAAATGTTTTATCTTCAAATTATTTCGATTTTTATTTTTTTTACCGAGAGTTGTGTAGATCTGATCTATTCATAAGTTCTTTCTAAGACATTCTTATACCCTATATTTCATTGTTATAAAAAATTCAAATATTTAAAAATAATACAAAAAATTCACCTATTTAAAAATAATAACTTTAAAGAGGGGGACTTTAAACAGGGAGTAGACCAGCAGTCTGGCTGGTGGACTATAAACAGGGAGTAGACCAGTAGTCTGGCTGGAGGACTATAAACAGGGAGTAGACCAGCATTGGCTTGGTTCTGGGGGCCCTTGTCAATTGTTAGCCTCCTTGTAAAGACAGTGGTAGAAGTGCCCAGTCATTCCTCCACTGTCTGGTTACCATCGGTCACGATGACGCCACCCTATGATGATGAATAATAATAATAAATAAAAAAAAAGGTACAAAAAAATTGCTCCGACCGGGATTCGAACCCACGCACCTTGGAGGACGAGGAGATGGAGTAGTAGCGCGGCTGCAGGCGCGGCACCAGCTCGCACAGATGGTCCAGGGGAGGCTTGCAGGAGGGCAGGTCCTCCAGGATGGTCACTATGTTCCTGTTGTCCTTCACTATCCAGCTCTGGTACAGGGCCTTGCCCTCGGCACTGGTCGAAGACATCTGGAGCAGCTTCTCCTTCTCCTGTGGGATTTTTACAAATATTTTTTTTTATTATGACTGAGTTTTTTTTCTTCTAGACTTTAGTTATAGCTTTATTTATGAAACAACAAACATTTTAAAGTTGGTAAATAAAGTCCAGAGAGGGATTGGGAGGAAAAGTCCCAAGAATACTGGATGCATTCCCTCTCTGGATCGCCAAGGACAGGGATTGGTAGAGGTGGGTCTTGGCTTTTGGTTCTCCACTTTATTAAATTTGGTTCTCCACAAATAAATTAAATTAAATAAATAAATCTCACTTTTCTGTTTATACTGATTAAAATAGAGAGGTTAGTTGATGGTTAGTTAGTTAGAAAAATATATACATATATATTTTTCTTGGAGAAGAGGTAAATTTTATGACCACTTCAAAACAATGTGTGGAGCTAATGAGAAGAAATCTGTGTCCAATACCCACTAAAGTTATCTTCTCCCCCTCCAATAACTGATGTATCCGGAACTGTATATAATACATTACTTCAGGTGAATTAAAAAAATACAAATTAAATTGCAAAAAGAATATAAGAGAACTGGATATAAAGGACCGATTTCCAGGTCAAATTGCTGCTCTAAGGGAAAATAAACTTTTTATAAGAGAAACCTGGGTAGCTGGGAATTATTATTATTATAGTATGCTTTATTAGGAGGACAGAGTACAATGGTAACAGTAAAAAATTCAGAAAAAACAAACAAATGACAAGATAAATAAGTAAAATAGAAAATATTAACAATAATGTCCTACCTAAAGGGCGGGGTTATTGCCTGTGGCAATCTCTTACTATACTATGAAATACATCTACATTTGTAGTATCTAATATTTTATTATTATTTTTCTACGTAACTACTTATATTGTAACATTTAATTGTACTAATGTAATTTTTATACTATTGACGTTGTAAGATGCCGAAAGGCTTTATTTACAATAAAATATATTCTATTCTATTCTTCCACTCAACCCTAACCAGTGGCGTACTCACCTGGGGGTCAGTGGCGTACTCACCTGGGGGTCAGTGGCGTATTGACCTAGGAATCAGCGGCGTACTCACCTGGGGGTCAGTGGCGTACTCACCTGGGGGTCAGTGGCGTATTGACCTTGGGATCAGTGGCGTACTCACCTGGGGGTCAGTGGCGTACTCACCTGGGGGTCAGTGGCGTACTCACCTGGGAATCAGTGGCGTACATATTTGGTTATGTGCAGGCAGCTTTGAGGATTCGTTCTTTTATCAGAAACGAATAAATTAATGATAATTGTGTTAAGTGGAATAGTAACTTTGTTAGTTTAATTTGTTTTTACTATATTTTTGTTAACAAAATGCAAGGGCCATTAATGTTATTTTTATTTTTAATATTTACTTTTTTATTATTTCTTATATTAATTATTTTTAAGCTCATTTGAAATTATTCATAGTCTTTAATTGAATTGAATTGAATTGAATACTTTTATTTATTTGTACAAGAATAATATTATAAACAATACATCTCCTATAAGCTAAGTCTAATGCCAACCATTGTAACAAAATCTTTATTACAAATTTATCTATCTATCAGTGGCGTACTCACCTGGGGGTCAGTGGCGTACTCACCTTGGAATCAGTGGCGTACTCACCTGGGGGTCAGTGGCGTACTCACCTGGGGGTCAGTGGCGTACTCACCTGGGAGTCAGTGGCGTACAGAAGAAAAATGGGGGGAAAAATTATGTAGAAATTGTTTTTAATATTCATTATGTAATTTTAGAATTATTGTTTAACTAACTTGCATCGCAACCTCTATTGTAAACTCTTATTGAGAAATACAATTATATTTTTATTCTATTCTTCAGTGGCGTACTCACCTGGGGGTCACTGGCGTACTCGGCCAGTTCCTTGAGCACGTGGGTGCGGGGGTTGCTCGTGATGTCGAGGTAGTGGCTCAGGGCGGTGCGATACGAGGTGGGACAGGGGAACGGGTGCTTCTTGCTGGCGTCCTCGTCCGTGTTCACCAGACTGAACACGGAGTCCAGGTCGTGGTCCGTCAGCTTGCCGAGGGTGGACACGAGGCCACTCTGGTTCCGGGCGTACACCGCCAGGTGGTCACCTGAGAGATGAGAACCACTTAATAATAATAATGCTTTTTCTTTGTGTTATTATGTCACAATTTTAGTGTGTAGCGCAGAATCATAGGACTTTACCACTTTAATTTACAATATCTTGTATTATTTTTTTGCCTAAGATTCTGCCACTGATCGCTACTTCACATTAAAGCAGCTACTCATTTTTTCTCACGAGGTATGAGTGGACCCCGAACAGCGAAGTACAGAGCAGAAAAAATCCTCCCCCGCCGGGAATCGAACCCAGGTCACATGTGTGCAATGCCTAGCGCGCCAACTCGCTCTGCCACAGTGACTTGATGAGAACCACTTATTTATACAGTCGAACCTGGACAGGAAGCTCTTTTTTTTTAAGTGGGGTTTAACGTCGCTTTCAACTGCCATGGTCATATCACGACGGGGGTTTTACCCTCCATTCGCAGGAAACTCACAAACCTGCTACTCACATTGACCTCACCCAGCCTGAGTGGGGCCGGGAAAAGCCAGCGTCACGAGAATTAGAATTAGAATGGTCACCCATCCAAGTCTTAACCTCGCTGGATGTCGCTTAACTTCGGTGTTCTGAAGGGAACCGGTGTATTCAACATGCCATCGACGCTGGCTTCAGGAAGCTCTCCTCTCAGTGCTTTACAGCCGTATTTATGAACAGAAAACGCCGTTTGAGCATGGTCTTCTGGAGCGTGATTTCCTTTAATATTATTGGCCAATACCTTGCTTGAGACATTGCTCAGACAAAATTCGCTGTTCATAAATACGGGTGTTAGACATTTTTTTTTATTATTATTTTTGTTTATATTTAGTTATTTTATGTATTCTTGTATTTGTATTTATGTAATATTCTATATTGGGTTAGAAGCCCGTGAATAAATTAAATAAATAAATAAGTAATGCTGTGCTACCCACAAAAACTATGAAAAAGCTCCTGTTTCACCACACATAAATCAAACTTAACATCGTTTACACCTACATGGTCATCACGACGGGGGTTTTACTCTCCATTCGCTGGAAACTCTGAAACCAGCTACTCAAATTAACCTCACCCAGTCTGAGTGGGGCCGGTAAGAGCCAGCATCACGAGGGTTTGAATTTGAATGCTCACCCATCCAAGTCCTAATCTGCCTGGACATTGCTTAACATTGACAGAACGAGAACTGGTGTATTCAACGCTACGCTGCGCGCTGGCACGTTGGATGATCGCACTTAAGAATATGTGGATCAGAAGGAGGCTGCTAAAGTTGGTTGAAAACAAACAGTACTAAGTGCCATCGACGCCGACGCGACGCTGGCTTTTTCTTGAACTTTTCTTGATGACAGACTCACCAGTGTCGTAGCGCAGTTTAGAATCGCTGATGTTGAACTCTATGTGCATGCAGGAGCGGTCCCCATCTTTGTACAGCTCTCTGTTGACCAGCACTGGTGCGAGGAACGGGTTCTTGACGTCGAACGGACTGGAAACAGAATGAGACAGATTTAGAATAGAAGAAAATATACCAAAGGCAAGACTGGAAACAGAATGAGACAGATTTAGAATAGAAGAAAATATACCAAAGGTAAGACTGGAAACAGAATGAGACAGATTTAGAATAGAAGAAAATATACCAAAGGTAAGACTGGAAACAGAATGAGACAGATTTAGAATGGAAGAAAATAAACCTGATTTATACAGCTACAAAGCCCGGCTTAGATATGAACTCTACATTTGTCGTCAAGGTGAAAGTTAAGGGATACGATTAGAATTGAAGAAAATTACCTTGTTTATAGTAATAATAAATAATATGGCCTTATTTATTATTCCCGATTAGGACAAATGAGTCCCATTATTCCAGCAGTAACCTCGAGGCTATTATTATGTAGTCAAATCCCAAATGGGAGGATAACTTGTCATGTCCAGGCTGGGTTTCAACAGTTTATACTGGAGGTAAGACTGAATAATCAAAATATGACTATTCAGTCTTAAAATAAAATAAAATAGAATATACTTTGTTTACTCTGTAAGACTGAAAAGACCCTTTGCTACAGCAGCCAAATATTTTGACTAGTTTTTTTTCTCTTTCATTCAACTGTGGTCAACACGAGTTTGTGTACTTCTTGAGTATAAGCAGAATTCGAACAGCATATTTGTATAAATTACTAAACAAATTCAGCAAAATTGCAGGTAATTTAACGGAAAATTTAGATGATATTTGCACCAGCTTGTACTGAGCACAGCAGGTTGCAGTATTTTTCTCTTAAAAAAATTAGCATAGTTGTATCAATTAATTGGCAATGTTGCGGAGAAGTCACATGCAACTACCACCTACTATAATTTGCATATCTTTGTCTTCCTCAAATACAGGATGTTTTACCTGATTTCTTTAGAGGTGAAGTGCACTATTTTATATGCTTGACAATTCCTTGGCACACAGATAGCAATACTGGCCACAAGAAAGCTTGAGAGATAGCACATAATACTTTGACGAAATCAGCCGAACATGAACGGGATCAAACGAGGATTTACGACGTTCACCGAAAATCACCGACTATTATTTAAGTTGAAGTGATACATTTTAACTTTTTAAAGTTTTTTGTACACAGCGGAACGTAATGGAACTTCTTGTCTCAAGCACACAGTCTCAATAAAATAATTTTAAAACAAATGCTCTTTGAATATACCAACTCCCCACGAATCACTTAAGTTCAGCAACTCCTAGCTTGGAAATACTCGTACATGCATTGATGATATTTTTTTTCTTCTCAAATTTATCATATTTGTGTTAATCACTCTCGTCATGTCACAATTACTCAAACTTGGGACTCGAACCACCGACCTCCAGGTTACAAGTCCGCCGTGTTACCGGTCAAGAGGTCGGTATTCATAATAATATAAGAATCAACCTCATTCTGCCTGAGTGGGCCCAAAATATCAGGAAAACATAAATTGCCATATTCACCACGCCATATTCATGCGTTCTCCGAGCTCGAAGTTGCTTAACTTAAGTGATTCATTGGTTACTGGTGAATGCGATATCCGCTTGCCAGACTGACTAATGATCACTCACGGCCGGAAGTAAGTATGTTTGTAAATTCTCGGTTCGTGCAATGATAGGTATAATTGATTACAATCGTGTATTCGAATTATTTCATTATTAGCTAAGGTCAGCTTCCGGATTCCGGCATACAAGTGGAAGGTTAGAATCATTAAAAAATGTTTTTGGATATTTCAAGTGTTGTGTATCTATTTGAATCCTTTCAGCTCAATTTAAGGGGATTCCAAGTTTGAAGGGTTGAACGGTAGAGAGCCTTAAGCAAGAACTTTGCGTTGTCATTGAAACATTTGTTTTATTACGTATTAGTAATACTTAGTTTATAGTCCCCCAGTCTGGCTGGGGGACTATAAACACGGAGTAAACCAGCGGTCTAGCTGTGGGGGACTATAAACAGGGAGTAGACCAGCGGTCTAGCTGGGGGACTATAAATAGGGAGTACACAAAAAAGGATTACGTTTATTTGTGGGAACAAAATATAGCACAAGTAGACTCAATCTAAGCAATAAAACCGATTTAAAAAAATTGTGGTTTACGCCTCTTTGTGTTATCAGAGGCCAATTGTTCACCGCCTATGAAAGGAGAAGAGATTAGCACAACGAAACTGAAACTAACCCCGATGATTTTAACTAATTTATTCTCTTGGGTTTGGTGCCTAATTCAGTGACTGATTAGAGAGAGTGATTGGTGAAAAGTCGGTCAGAGTAATTGCGTGGTCTCATGATGTAATGAACTTGCAGACAGCAGTTTGAGGGGTTCTCAAATATCTGCTAGACTTCGTCCCAAGGAGCAAGAAAAAAGTTATAAGAAGAAAGTTCGTTTACGCGGACTTTCTGAGGCCAATTTATTCATTTATTTACACTTTTATTTACAATTGTTTTGTAATCCGGTGCGAAGTTGATGTCTTAGGCATTGTCTTAGGTGGTTGTTTTTAGTGGGTTCGTCAAATCTCATAGTTGGTAAGGCCTTTCTCGAAAGCTGGGACTTGGGGGTGTAGACACATATCACTATTTATACTCTGTAGTCCTTGTTCTTGGGTTCGATTTTGTTTGCTTTTTGCGTATCGGGTTCACTGTTTCCTTGGAAATTTTTTCCCCTCGTAAAAAGAAAAAAAAAAGTACTTTCTGGAACAGGGTCCTAGCTAGACACTTCGCGTGAAGTAGGTAAGTTGAAACGACACTCTTGCTTGATCTTGCCAAGGTTGTGTAGAGCAGATAGTCAGACATTTCAACGCGTGTAGGGTATCATATTTCTGGTCTGTCAAGCTCAGTGGTCAAGGCGTCGGTCTGGTAATCCAGAGGTCGCGGGTTAGAAACCAGCCGGGAAATGACAAGTTATCCTCTCATTTGGGATTTTGACTATTTACTCGTAGTAATTGGTCTCTTGGCCTTACTGCTATCGAATAATGGCACTCATTAGTCCTGGTCAGGCAGTATAAATAAGGCGAATTTATTATTATTGTTATTATAAGTTTGGCCACAAAAAACTCAACCTTAAGAAAAAGGATTTTTTTCACCGAAGACCTAGCCCAGTCGAGCGTGAATAGAAATTCGGAATATCGGAACAACAGCTAGGTCATCTTGAGACAGGGGTGAAACTCATAAACCCAAATTAACCTCACCCAGCCTGGGTTGATGCGGAATGGCGGCATCACAAAGTCTTCACCTTGCTGGACGTTGCTCAACTTCGGTGATCTTAAGGGAACCGGTGCATTCAACGCGCCATCGACGAGGGCAAATGTGCAACTACTGAGAACCCCTGACTTTCAATATGGAACCGAGGAAAAACGAGGGCGCGAGACAGAAAATGACCGCGACCAATTTCATTAACCTAATGACATCATTAGTTATTTAATGGTCCATTTAATTTCATCATATTAATTTAAATAACAAAAAAACAATTTTAAGCATTTTATCTATGTATACCTATAATAATATTTTATTTAATTTATGTTTCTGTGCTTGTTAATTGTTATATGTTTATAAAAAAATAAATGATGAAAAAGTATCAAAAAAAAAAAAAAAAAAATATATTTATATCGAGATATATTTAAATTACAGTCGTTCAAAGACTATGAGAGCAAAGGGACTCTTTGGTCTCATTAATAATATCGGTCTTTAGTAAGGTAACCAACAAGCGAGGTTAATGCTCAGAGCATTTTCTACCACCTAACCCTCAGAGTCTTATTATTATGTGGTCACAAACTCAAATTAATGAGGATATCATCATATCATAGGGTGGCGTCATCGTGAACGATGGTAGCCAGACAGTGGAGGAATGACTCAACACTTCTACCACTGTCATTACACTGTCTAACTAATTAGTTATAGGAGAGGGAGAGGAGGATTTTAATGGGTATTGGACACAGATTTCTGCTCATTAGTCCCATACATTGTTTTAATTTTTTATTTTTATTTTAAAGGTGTTTCACAGCTTTTTTTTTATTTCGTAGCCATGCAACAGGAGCTACTGTAGACGCTTGTGATCTGTGTTGTAGCATGGCCATCTCGTATGCCTCCCCTCTGATGGGCAAGAAGTGACACAATACTTCCCATTTAGGTGCTGGGTCAACACGAGCGCACCGGAAGGTTCCCTTACAAACAACTGTAAGCAAACTTTGAATACAAATTTTTGTCGGCGCGGGGGTTCGAACCCGGGACATTCCGTATGGCAAGCGAGTGCTATACCACTGAGCTATTCGTGCGCTCAGAATTTATCAGAATTGGTTAGAAAACTTACCACCTCTCCGAAAAAAAGCAGAGGCATTGCCTGGACCACGAGAATACATTGTCTAGTGTTACGTGTTGTAGACAAGGTCGCCTGGCAAACACACAGCTCGGTGCACACTCAAGTTCGTGTCCAACAATTACTTAGCAAACTGTTCATTATGTACATGTGCACGTGCACGCATTGCGTGTAGGACATGTGCACAGTAACAAGACATGTTGTGAATCCAGGGCCCCGTTGCACAAGAACTTTCACAAGCATTCAGATACTAATTAACCTGAACGTGTCGACTGCTGGATAAAATCTTTTATATAAGAACCAGTCTGTGAATGTATACATGTAAAATTATAATTGAAATAAAGAAATTGAATGTTAAAAAAAAAAATAACCTGAACTTTATTATGAATTAAGCAAGTGGTAAAATTGAAAATCACGTTAAAATTGAAATGTCCTAATTTCTATCTTGTGAAGCTGTTGTGAAACAGGGCCCAATTGCCAGGAGTCCAAGGTGTAACACTAGAGCGAAAACAGAATAAACAGAAGACAGAAGGGCCTAGGTTCAAAACTAGTCGATGAGGGTTTTTTGTACTCATACAGTAGAATCAGTAGAGTATTATCCATACAAAAAAATACATTATTTTATCAACTCAATGTCCATTGTAATCCTTTCTAGACTTTATTGGTAATAGACATGCCGACCCCAAGTAGGTTTGGGAAAAGGCAAAGTGAAAGGTGAAGAAGATTGGTAATAGACAAAAACCTTCCAAATGTCTGATTTTCCATAAATTCAATAATTCTAGAACATAAACATTAGTTATAGAAAATACAAACTCCTTTCTAAAGCATGAAAAAAAAAAAAAAAAAAAAAAAAAAAAAAAAAAACTCAACTCTGGATACCTGTAAGTAATACCCGACTGGTTTAGAGTCGCCAGTGAGAACCGGTACAATTTTCCGGTATGCAACCGGTCCAGAATGATACCCAAGTGTGACGTCACAAAACCCGAGGAAAATACGTCATGCTGCAACACAATGCAATGGTCATTCCTGCTGACGTCACGCAGCACTGTCAATCAGTTGCAATCACACACATGACCACTGGGATTCCGTGTAAAGTAATAAATCATTGAAAATTTCTCCGTCATAGGAAATTTTCGAAATACATAATTCTCTCATCGGTACGGGAAATTTATTTGTTGTATTGTATTTTTGAAAATCAAGCACTTCTAAGCGATGTGGTTACGGCGCTAAGCTTGTAAATGACAAATGGAATTACGTGTAATGTAATGGATAATTGAAAAATTCTCCGTCATAGGACATTTTGGAAACACCTAGTTGATTGTGCACTGGTAGTCAAGTGGTCGCGCTAGTCTGGTAATCCAGGGATCCGTTGGTTCAAATCAAACCCAGTGCACGAATTTTTCCTCATTAATTTGAGTTTGTGACCACATAATAATTAGGGTTAGGTGGTAGAAAATGCTTTGAGCATTAACCTCGCCTGGTGGTTACTTTCCACTAAAGAGTATTATTATTATTACTATTGATGGGTACGGAAATTTTTTCGGATGAAAATTCATTTTCGTAAAATCAAGCACTTGTAAGCGACAAATGGAATTACGTATAATGTAACAGATCATTACAAAAAATTCTCCGTCATGGGAAATTTTCGCAGTATTCGATGTTGAGGCGCTAAACTTGTTATGTAAATCTAGCTCATGGATCTGTGGATCAGATTCCACCCAATGTTTGCTTTTTTCTCTCGTTTATTTCAGTATGGACCACAATTACTATATTATAATAAGACTCTGAGAGTTAGGTGGTCGAAAATGCTCTGAACATTAACCTCGCCTGGTGGTTAATTTACACAAGAGTTATACATATTATTATTTTAATAGTTGTAAATTAACAGTGTGAATGGGGGACTATAAACAGGGAGTAGACCAGCAGTCTGGCCGGGGGTCAATAAACAGGGAGTAGACCAGCAGTCTGGCTGGGGGACAATAAACAGGGAGTAGACCAGCATTGGCTTGGTTAAGGGGGCCCTTGTCAATTGTTAGCCTCTTTGTAAAGACAGTGGTAGAAGTGCTGAGTCATTCCTCCACTGTCTGGCTACCATCGTTCACGATGACGCCACCCTATGATATGATAAAGTATCAATAAATTAAGCCTGTCCTAATTGTTGGTATAGTGGGACTTTCTGATCTTCGGCAACAGTACAAAAAAGTAACGTATGTAATTCTAACTCTAGGAATGTCAAATGTAGAGGGAAAAACCACGTCTACTGAAACAGGAACTGATTGGTTGGAATGTGCTTGGCTTGTTTCAGTCTACATTTTAATGCATGTTGTTGTTCTTGATGTTGTAACCAGCTTGGCTACAGCTGGGGGGGAGTGATGGTCTCCAGACAACTTAAGTGGAAAAGTTGGCTCGTTTTGAACCACATATTTCTATGTGCGATCAACCATCGTGAGAACTCAGGCTCTTTCTTTATAAGCCATTATATACCCATGGGAAACTGCAAGCTAGTTTAGTTCTTGTTAGGCTTGGCTAGTCCATTCTTTATAGTCCTCTAGTTTATAGTCCTCCAGCGAGACACTGGTCTTTTCCCTGTTTAACGTGCCCCAGCCAGACTATTTTTTTATGCATCTTCTTCTCCACTTTGCCTTTTCCTATAATACCCACTTAGGGTTGGCATTGCTCAACCTCTTCTTAATGCTTCTTAATGCTCTTTTTAATGGACGTTGAGGTTGATAGGATTTGGTACTCCTGATTTGACACCACCCGTTATTTTTGAATTTTGAAACAAAGCTTTTGTATAAGTTATTACTATTTGTACAAATTTTAAAATTTGCAAATTTTGTACAATTAAAAAAAGTACAGTTATTAGTTTTTTAAAGATTTTTTTATTAGGTACTATTTTTTTTTTTAATTAAAGAAAGCTAGTTACTCACGAGTGAGTGGAGCCGGTTCACCTCCCCAGTTAATGACGTTGATGGATGAACTCAGGGTTCACTAGGTTAAAGAGTGTTATTATTATTAGTTTTTTAAATATTTTTTTTTTTTATTTTAAGAAAGCTAGTGACTCACGATCTCTGGTTGGTGAGTGAGTGGAGCCGGTTCACCTCCCCGGTGTACACCCGGTCTGGGTTGATGTCCGGGTACTCTGTGAGGCGGTACTGGCGCACAGACATCTCGTCTCCCACGTTCTCTATGTTGAAGAAGTCGCACACAGCCGGCCAGAACCTCTCCTTCCACGAGATGAAGTCGTCCTCGATGCTGAGGGGGGCGGGAATATGGTTGTTATTATTAGGGGGGCAGGAATATAGTTGTTATTATTATTAGGGGACAGGAATATAGTTGTTATTATTATTAGGGGGACAGGAATATAGTTGTTGTTATTATTAGGGGGACAGGAATATAGTTGTTCTTATTATTAGGGGACAGGAATATAGTTGTTATTATTATTAGGGGGGCAGGAATATAGTTGTTATTATTATGAGAGGGACATGACTAGAATAGTTATTATTATTAGGGGGACAGGAATATAGTTGCTATTACTAGGTCTCCCACGTTCTCTATGTTGAAGAAGTCGCACACAGCCGGCCAGAACCTCTCCTTCCACGAGATGAAGTCGTCCTCGATGCTGAGGGGGGCGGGAATATAGTTGTTATTAAACAGATTTAATCAAATTTTATTTACAAAATATAGTATATACAATTTACAAGAAACAAAGTTGAAATTATTAAACAAAACTTGATCAAGGGCGGTGCTAATGCCTACGGCATTCTCTTCCTATTATTATTACGGTTGTCCCCTAATAATAATAACATAGTTGTTATTATTATTACGGCTGTCCCCTAATAATAATAATAATAATAACATAGTTGTTATTATTATTAGGGGACAGCCTCCGTGGTGTAACGGTTGTGACTACTGCCCGTAGTCCAGAGATTCTGAGTTCGATTCCCGGTTGGAGCAGACTTTTCGCACAGAAAATTCTGTTCCCTCCGAACATGTGAGGCTGGCAATTCCGGCCCTACCCAGGCTGGGTGAGGCTAATGTGGGTAGCTGGTACGATTTCCAGCAAATGGAGGGTAGAACCCCTCTCTTGTCTACCTCAAGTAAGGACGTTAAAAAGAAATAGAATCAATGGACATGAAAGGAGCCTAGACATTGAATCTGGGCGTCCATATAATCCTCTCACCACCGTGATTTAGGTATCAATACCTATCTCACGGACACGGAATTATTATTATTATTATTATTAGGGGGACAGGAATATAGTTGTTATTATTAGCGGGACAGGAATAGTTGCTATTATTAAAAGTTAACACATCTTGAATCATCACAATTTGTTCATCATAAAACTTGACATATTTATGTTCTCTCTCTCTTCAGTCCTCTTACTTGGCGTCGTCATCCCCTAGTCCCATCTCAAAGACCCGCGTGCCTCCCAGCTCTTCCATTCTTCTGTCCACATTGATGGCCACTTCGTTGTAGTGCTCGTACGTTTTGTTACCCAGACCGAACACCTGCCAACAAATAAAGAACAAAGCAATATTAAATTTGGAATATAAAGTTAAAGTTATCATATTTGTGTTAATCACTTTCGTGATATCACAACAACTCAAACTCACTTTACTAAATCTACGCTGAAACCGGGACTTGAACCACCGACCTCCAGGTTACAAGTCCGCCGCCTTATCGATCAAGCTACTGAGGTCGGTAAAATTTGGAATATATCGATAATGAGAGCATATCTGACAGAGATATAGTCAAGACGGGGGTTTTACTCTCCATTCGCTGGGAATGGACCTCACCCAGATCGTACCAGCTACCCACATCAACCTCACCCAGATTGGGTAGGGCTGGAAATCCCAGCTTCACGTGTCAGGAGAAATTTTGTGTGAAAATTTCTCCGACCGGAAATCGAACTCCGTTTATCTGGACTACGGGGACTAGTAGTCACAACCGTTGTAGTCAGTCAGTCACCATATTATAGAATTCCAATAGGCCGACCTCAGAACCTCATACAGATCAATCGATAAGACGACGGACATGTATTCTAGAGGTCGGTGGTTCGTGTCTAAAGTTCAGCAAAATATGATCATCATCATAGGGTGGCGTAGCCAGACAGTGGAGGAATGACTCAGCACTTCTACCACTATCTTTACAAGGATGCTAATAATTGACAAGGGCCCCCCAGAACCAAGCCAATGTTGGTCTACTCCCTGTTTTTAGTCCCCCAGCCAGACTGCTTGTCTCCTCCCTGTTTATAGTCCCCCTACCAGACTGCTGGTCTCCTCCCTGTTAATAGTCCCTCAGCCAGACTATTTTTTTTTATTCCAATATCTGTGCCAATTTTTCCCTCAAAAATCCCGGAAAAATCTTTTAATTTACATTAAAGTCGTGCATTTCCATGGTATAAGACAGCTTGGCTCATTTTTGAAGGCCGACCATTGCGATCAATCACAATGGACTCTAGCTAGCGAATGGTAAACAATATTTTCCACTAATTTATTCCGTTGTACGTGTCATGAATGTGTCATCAGTTCATCACCTGGTGACCCAAATGAGAAAAGATGGGTCACTATAATACTGCGGCCTCCTCCAAGTGACCCACTTAAAGGGCCCTGGAATGAACTACAGTGGTGCCAATTGAAAAAAGAAATCATCATAGGGTGGCGTCATTGTGAACGATGGTAGCTAGACAGTGGAGGAATGACTCAGCACTTCTACCACTGTCTTTACAAGGAGGCTAATAACAATAACTGACAAGGGCCCCCAGAACCAAGCCAATGCTGGTCTACTCCCTGTTTACAGTCCCCCAGCCAGACCAGCCAGAAAAAAGAAAAGACAATTAAAATCGAATTCAATGAATCAATGTGTGTTCTTTCTGTTATATAACACAATAAATTATAGTGCAGGAATACCTAAGTTTTATCAAGAGAAGTGCGGAAAGAATGAGCTGTTGGGACGGCTGAGAATTAAAACACAAATTTCCATCATAAAAGAACAAGAAAGAAAATAAGAGGACTAGATTGCGAAGATAGTGCTGGGATGAAAGTTT
Organism: Bactericera cockerelli; assembly: GCA_024516035.1. Taxonomy (NCBI): domain Eukaryota; kingdom Metazoa; phylum Arthropoda; class Insecta; order Hemiptera; family Triozidae; genus Bactericera; species Bactericera cockerelli. Next base: position 15,843,469 of record CM044965.1, read on the forward strand.
AAAATGTTTTAAAAAATATATTACGATAATACTACTTCATAAAAAATTATAATGGGTAGCGCAGAAATCAAGGACGTTTCCGTATCTCGAATATCCTATTATCTTATTTTTGCCTATGATTCCGCCACTGGTCGCTGCTCACATCACAGCAGCTACTCATTTTTCTTCACGAGGTATCAGTGGACGCCGAACATCCAAGTACAGAGCATTAAAATTCCTGACCGCCTGGGGATGAAAACCTGGTCACCATGTGCGCTAACTCACTCGGCTACTTCAAATTCAATAGAATGTGATTTTATCTTAAATTTCAAGTATCTATCTCAAATTTCGCTACAACAGCGGATATGACATATTTATAGGGTGGTATGCAGAGTCCTCACTGTAGGGAGTAGGGATACCTGGGTCATTTGTCCCTTCAGCTGATTTTGTTATGCAGAGACGTTTGTTTGAAGCGCATGCGCATTCAGATGTCTCTTCAAAGAAGAGATTTTTAAACGCTTCTATTTTATCTGTTTTGTATTATCAATAACCATGCGAGAAATGAGGAGGTAAAAAATAATTGTCAAGGGGTCGAAGTATTCCCTACAGCAAGCTCGGGACCCTACACTCCCTACAGTGAACCCTATAGGGACAAAAAAAAACGTCTCTGCATACCAGCCATAGAAAACACCAGTTTTCATCCGATCACTGAAGCAACGTCTAGAGTTGCGAGGACATAAATTCGTGACGGTTTCGGATCCATCCATAGTTATCATGGCAATCCACGTACTGCTGGCTAAACCCGGCTCCACTCAGGCCGGGTGGAGTTACTTCGAATAGCTAATTTATTTGCCAGCGAATGGTGTGGTAAAACCACAGCGAATGGTGTGTAAAACCCCCGTCCTGGATAACTCAAAAACAGGACGTTCACCCCAAAACAAGCCTAAACACATTGGACCTACTGGGTGTCCATATAATCCTCTCATCCCTATTTCAAGTCAGGACGTTAAAACCAAATAGAATCAATGGACATGAAAGGAGCCTAGACATTGAATCTGGGCGTCCATATAATCGTCTCACCACCGTGACTTAGGTATCAATACCTAATAGACACGGAATTATTATTATTATTATCCCTATTTCACGGACACGGAATTTTTTTGGAGCTCAGCGCTTCTATGGAAGAGTTTATTTTTGTAACGCGACAAACAATAATAGTTAGTGCTATACCACTAGGAACTTGACCGAGGTTAAAGTGGCTTACGTGACGACACTCAAATAGATTTTTTTGTACATATATGTGAAAAGATACGTAATAGTTTAATGCCAATAGCCGATGTGGTTTTTTAATGTGCCTACGATTTTTTTTACATGTCTATCCGTAGCATAAGTATTTATGGACACGATCGTAGATATACTAGATATGTAATAAGTACATATCTCATGGACATGATCTAAGCATGTATTGAAGGGACACGATCACACAATCGTAGCTATGTACAGTACATAAATATCTCATGGGTATATTATGATCTAAGTACATATTATGTATTCTCACACTCTATGTTCAAGTAACGTGTGACATAGGCGACTAACATAATGGAAATGGGGGCATCTTTGCTCAGCTATAGCAGTAACAGTCGTATCTTCAAAGGAAATATTCTGTGATACTTATACTTTAGAATAAAACTAACTGATCATCTGTGTTAATCACATCACACAAGAGTGTTGGCATATAGATACTCAAATTCGCGTTGCTAAAATTCGCCTTAAAGGACTCAAACCACCGACCTAAAGATTACAATTCAAACGCTTTATCGATCAAGCTAATGATCTTACTTTAGTTATTTACAAAAATGGTTTTTTTTCTCAATGGGGCATTACTTTAGTCTCTCCCGGTAGCTCAGTGGTCAAGGCGTCGCCCGTCGGTCTGGTAATCTAAAGGTCGCGGGATCGAGACCCAGCCGGGACATGACATTTTATCCTCCCGTTCGGGATTTTTGACCAACAATAATACGCCTCGAGTTATAACTCGAGGCGTATTATTGTTGACCTATTGCTGATATATCAGCACAAGATTATTACCTTTTGAAGGTGGGTAGACCTTCATTATTTGTTGATGAAGTATATTTGTTAAAAGAAAAAAACATGGAAACTTTGAAAAAACATAATAAAAAAATACATAGTATAGTATAGTAGTGCTTTATTTAGACTGTCGGCTCGAGACAAGAAGTCCCATTACGCTAACAGTTTAATGTAGCACCTCTTTTTTATATAGCATTTATATAGCACGATAGAGACAAGTTCCAACCATATGGATTGGTTTTTCCCATGGGGGAAATATACGCATTAATCACATAAGGTAGACCGACTGATCGCAGAAGGATTCGGGCCCGCCAGCACCAGAAGAAGATGACGAGTAGGGAAAATTCCCACAAATCTGTTCCCATAGTTCTGTTGGATCTACACGTTTTTCAATATCTGGTGGTAAGGTTTTCCCAGACAGCGGGGAAATTCGGCCGGCGCGCGCGGCGCAGCGTCTAGGAACGCTACTTCTGAGATGTGAAATAGATGGGGCGATATTTTTTCATCATATTGCGTGTTAATCACAATAATGCAGATGTCACAATTCCCCAAACTTGGGACTTATATTTTTCTTATACATAAATACGTAGGTGGATCAATAAGTACCCGTGTTTAGGGACATGTTACAACATTGGTAAAACTTGTTGATACTTGTTGATGGAACGACATATTTATATCGATTAAAAAAAAACTTCATACCTATTATTAATTTTTTTACAGAAATTTTCATTCCATTAAAGGACGAGTTTGCTACTGGCAATAGTAAATGTAACTTCAGTATACTCAGTACTGTTGCTTAACTGTTGGCATAGTCTTTATTATTATTATCTGATCTGGTTGCAGGGTTTTCAGTGAAACCCTAACAATTAACAATGCGACCTAATTAGATCTATTGTGACCAGTTGATTCTAATTGGTTTTAACGTCCTGATTGAGATAGATAGTCAGAACGGGGGTTTTACCCTCCATTCGTTGGGAATCGTATCGGCTACCCACATTAACCTCACCCAGCCTGGGTAGGCCACGGAGGCTGGCTGGCATAGTCTTGGCCGAGAGTATAAATCAGGTAATTCTAATTAGAATTAGGTAATTCTAATTATAATAAGGTGATTCTAATTATAATAAGGTAATTCTAATTATAATAATACTGAGCATGTGTACATATTGCCAAAGGAAAATTAATCCTGAATGAGTTTTTTCTAGGTTTTCCTTGATAAAGTAAAGACCACGTCTCAGCCTAGCCGACTCATTAATAAACTTTTTGAGAGTGGGTAATTCCCACCGTTCTAACAGGTTGAATACTCTCTTACAACTGACTGCCTGATAATTTACTTTAATATTGTTATTTACGAGCAGAAAAGTCTGTCTTAAGTTATACAGAAGCAAGTTTGCTGGTTTGAATGGTGATCAACTTGACAGAAGTTTTTTATTTCAGAAAATTTCAATCGCCATTCGACTTCCAGGTTACAAGTCCGCCGCCTTATCGATCAAGCTACTGAGTTCGGGTGAGCATTATTATTACTATTTATTTTATTCATCGTATGGTTTTATTACACATCTCAAAGTGAGAAGACACATGTAATAAACTTGATCAGGAAATCTGATGGTAGTGATTGTCTGATCGCCAAAATTGTCAATACTTTAGCCTCATGTCAATGGGTTGCCCAGGGTGAGTACCTGTATTAATTACTAATACAACTGCCTAGAGTGCCTACGGGCCCAAGCTATTTTTTTACATTGACTTAAAACATATGCATGATTGTATATGTATTAAAAGCACGTGTAAAAACACCAAGCACAGCTCAGGTGTGAAGACCAGAACTCACCGGGTGGTATAGTATCTCACCGGTACCTTCACCCGCTCAACCGGGGTGAATACTCCCAGAACCAATTGGAAAACCTCAAGGTCCATCTAGCAACCGAGACAGGTGGTGGCAGCACCCAAAGAGGAAGTAATGGAGAACGCATAGCGTAGATCTCATGGGTAATGAACCTGACTCATGAAATCGGCCATTTTTTGTAGTTATAAGTTTTTTTTTTTTTTTTTTTTTTTTTTTTTTTAACATAATCTTACGAGTATACAGCACTCATTATACAAAATAACATTAAATTTAAAACATAAATTTAATTACTACTAAACTAAACTTACTACTAAATTAAACTAAGGAAGATCAAACAGATATATTATTATACTTTTAAGTCAAAAGGAAGATCTAACTCTAAAATCCTATCGGTTGTATCCGAGAAGATGTCCACGCCCCCATCACTGGCAATATTCCATAGGTATTTACAGCGATGTAATTCTGAGTATTTATCAGTATTTGTCTTGAAAGTAGAAATCTTGAACAGTGTATTTTGTCGTGTTTGTCGAATAGGCACTCTTATTGACACCTGACTCAGGAGATCAGGGCAGAATATGTTGGAATTAATTAATTTATGAAGGAAGATGAGATCATTAATCTGCCTCCTGATCTCAAGGGTCAAGATGTCATGAGTGGATTCGATCTCACTATAGTCATGGTTAGGTATTATTTTGTGAGTTTTAAAAGCTACGACTCTCAAAAATTTGTGTTGTACTGTTTCTAGACTTCTACTATGGCATTTATAAAACGGCGTCCATACAACAGAGCAATATTCCAGCACTGATCTGACGTAAGCAAAGTATAGAGTTTTCAAAGTGGCCACGTCCGAGAAGTCCTGAGTATTTCTGTACAGAAATCCAAGCATTTTAAGAGCTTTGGATCTGATATCTTGGATGTGCGATACAAATCTCAAGTCCTTCTCAAACGTGACCCCTAGATCCCTCACTCGCTCACGTCTGGTCAGTGCCTTTCCATTGATGTTGTAGGATGCTAAAATTGGCGATCGAATTCTATGAAATGTTAGTACATGGCATTTGCTGATGTTTAATTCCATGTAGTTCATGGAACACCAGTGATAAAGGCGTGACAATACTCCTCGGATACTATCCACCTCGTCCTGACCCCGAACCTTCAATGCAAACTTCAGGTCGTCTGCAAACATCCAGTAATTGATATTGCTGGGGAAAATTTGTCCTATATCGTTTATAAATAGCGAAAATAAAAGGCCCGACAAATGGCCACCCTGTATACAACCTGAAAGTACAGGGAAAGGGTCGGATTTTGTAGTACCTACTTTAACTACTTGACTACGTCCTGATAAAAAGTTCCGAATCCACTCCAACAGGCATCCCGATATTCCCAAGGCGGATAATTTAGACACCAGGATATTGTGGTTAACTTTGTCGTACGCCTTGGAAAAGTCGGAATAGATACAATCTACCTGACTGCCTGTTTCTAATGCTTGACTGACATAATTACTAAATGATAAAAGGTTAGTCATTGTAGATCTCTGTGGCATGAATCCGTAGATCTCTGTGGCATGAATCCGTATTGATTATCTATTATCAGTGGATTAATACTATCTTTAATTTGGTTGTATACAAGTTTTTCTAAAAGTTTAGGAATGATAGACATGATGGAAACAGGACGATAATTTTTAATATCATTCTTAGGGCCTGATTTATGTATAGGAGTTATGATGGCTGTTTTCCATCTCTCTGGAAACAGACCTGTTTGAAGTGAGCGGTTGAATAAGTAGGTCAGGGGTCCGGCGAGGTAAGTGGCACATTTCTTAAAATAGATGGGAGGGATCTCATCCGCTCCACCGGGGCTCTCTCTTTCAGTTTTATTAATGAAGAAAAAATATCCTTCTCATTGAGATTTAAATTCTCAAGTTGAGTAAATCTATCATATGAAAACTTTGGTGGAATAACAAGTTCTCCTGAATATACCGATGCAAAATTTTGAGCAAAAAAATTTGCGATTTCATGATCATCAGAGGTTGAAGTGTTATCGAGGTGCATTACGGAAGGAAATCCTTTGGTGACTTTTTTATCTGACATAAAAGACCAAAAACGTTTAGGATCTTCTCGAAGCATTGCTTCGGTTTCTTTACAGTGTTCTCTATAAAGTGAGTGCGCAAGGATGTTACACTGTTTTCTTAATCCCGCAAAGATTAAATAATCAGATCTCTTTTTTAAAAATTTATATGTAATATGAGCTTTTTTCTTTTCAATTATCATGCTCTTGAGTTCATTATTGAACCATTTAGGAAATTTAAAATTGCCATAAGTAATTTCAGGGACATAGAGTGATATTGAATTATTGACTATTTTGTAAAATCGGTCTACAGATTGATTAAGATTAAGATCTACATTTTTTAATTCTTTTTCCCATTCTATGTTTCTTAAATACTCGCATATTTGCTCAAAACTGGCTTTCTTAAAATTAAGGGTTTTTCTTTTAGGTTCTTCTTGTGTATTTTTATTTATTTATTTATTTAGAAACACTTTATTAGTAGAACATACAGACAAATTCAGACAAATAATGGGAAAAAGTAAATATAAAAATGACAATAATAATAATATAACACAAGAAAAAAATAAATAAAATATATACATATGTCCTAACTAAAGGGCGGGGTTATTGCCTATGGCAATCTCTTCCACCCAACCCTGATTTGTGTTTTTGGTCTTTGTGTAAGTAGAGCTGAAGAGAGAGAGGTGGGTGGTTTGGATTTTCAGAAGTAATGTGTTGATCGCTGGAAGAAATTTTTATCGAGTCCAAGTTACTAAAGATTAAATCTAGAATTCTGTTATTTTGATTTCTAATATTATTCATCTGATGCAAATTGTAACATTTTGTGAAATCCAGTATAGTTTCGGCCTGTGGTGTCAGGCTTTGCTCATCATATATAAGAGCCTTTTTTTTGTTATGCTCTATAGAGGACCATGTAACTGATGGTAGATTGAAATCTCCAGATATTAGGAGGCTTGTGTTTTTCTTTTCTTTTTGAATAGTTGACTCGATAAAAGAAACCAGAGTATTATATGTATCTAACTTACTTTGTGGTTGTATGTACGATACATTTATTAAAATAGGTTTCCCGCACAACCAAATTTTTATGAATAGAGATTCAAACTTATTCTTATTATCTGAACACATAAAACACGATTTTATATGTTGCCTACAAAGGATCAAAACACCACCGCCGCGATCCTCCACTCGGTTGTCGTAATCCCTATCACATCTAATCCCTATCACATCTATAGATAGTTTATAACACATCAGAGGAAATCACAACAATAACAAATTAAATCTTCTTCTTTACGTGCTTTTGAAAGGTAGTCAAGTGATTAAAGGGCTAGTCTGGTAATTCAGGTATCGTTGGGATCCGTTTCTTCGAATCCCACCCAATGCATGAATTTTTCCTCATTTATTTGAGTTTGCAGAAGACCAAAAAAAAAAAAAAAAAAAAAACTAAATAATACAAAAAAAAAAACAAACAATCAATCAATCAAATAAATAAACAATCAACCATATGAACTGTAATTTAAACACAAACAATGAGACAAGACATTATCATTACAAAGGAGAAACATCAATGGTTCAGAACTTAACACAATTCCTTGGCTCACAAGGAAAGTCCCTACTCTCAAGGGTGTCAATGGGGTCATCATCATCAATTCATAATATGAGACTAGAATTAGACTTCTTTAAAAGATTTAGACAGCTCTCTAAATCTTTTTAAGTTTATGATAAAGACAAGTCAAGCTTTTAATCTTGTGACTATGAATTAGTTTAGATGACAAAGAATCCTAGTCTCATATAATTATATAATTTGTTTCTATTTTATCTATAGTAAAGAATTATCACAGATCCATAAACTTAGTATTCATTTTCAGTTATGAACATTAAATTTCATCCTTGATAATAGTTCTGACTATTTAATGCCTATTTTTGAGCGCTCTATACTCTAACATGATGATCAGCGAAAATTTCATCATGACACCATATTCACGAATATATTTACATAATTACCTAAAAAAACAAGAGCAAGTTCATGCGATTGGCCCAGACCTAGTTTTCCGGGTAAAAAAACTACACGAGATAGTAGGGCTATCATGTTTTTGCCCAACGTTTTATTTTTTTACAACGCGAAAAACATAGTGGACTAGATGTATCCCCAGTTGAGATCGGATCAATTTTTTTCCTTCATATTCATGATGCCGTCACTAGGTGGGCCCAACTACATTTCTGGTGATCTACCACACTTTATTTATTTATTTATTTACACTTTATTAGATAATAGGACATATACAATACAAATAATTACAAACGAAAATACAAAATACAATATAACAAAACAAAAAAATAATAATAAATAAAGAAAAAATAAATAAATATATACATACCTCGGGAGGAAAAATGAGTGGCTGCTTTGATGTGAAACAACAACTGGTGCGGAATTAGTACAATATTTAGGTAAACAATAGAAGAAGATATAATTATTTAGAGGGGTAAAGTCTTATGATTCTGCGCTGCCCACGAAAATTGTGACATAATAACACAAAGAAAAAAAAATATTACCTATTATTTTTATTACGGCTTGGGCTTACTGCTGGAATAATGGGACCTAATAGTGCTAATTTGGAAGTATAAATAAGGCGACATTTATAATAATAATAATATCGCCTTATTTATGCTACCCGATTAAGACTATTATAAAGTCCCATTATTCCAGCAGTACGCCCAAGACGTATTATTATGTGGTAAAAATCCCAAATGGGAGGATAACTTGTCATGTCCCGGCTGGATTTCGAACCCACGACCTCTGGAATCTCTGGTTTCACAGAGTGCCGCCTTTACCACTGAGCTACCGAGACAGAATAATGGGACTTAATAGTCCTAATCGGGCAGTATAAATAAAGGCGACATTATTACTACTATACTGTTTCGGCCATGCCTCGGCAAGCGGTATACTCACCGCATAGTTGACCCCAGTCAGGTCGGCGTCCCCATTCATGAGCCACTCGTAGAAGTCCATGGCGTTGTCAGTGGGGTCTCCCTCTCCGTACGTGGCCAGACAGAACACCGCCATCGAGTTGGGGATGTCCTTCAAGTTGATCAGCTCTTCCTGGAAACAGAAATGTAACAAAACGTTATCTTAATATATAAATGTCAAAGTCACTGACTGACTGACTGATCATCGCTCTACAGCTCAACAAAGACACGAGTACGGAGAATAGAGAATACCGTAATACCTAGCGAGCTGAAATTTGGTAGGTAGCTTTGTCTTATAGTCTAGATGTGCAATAAGACGGGATTTTTCGAAATTCCCACTACAACACCTGCCATTGGCGAAAAAGGATTATTTGCTTTCAGGGCCATGCCTCGGTCCGCAAAGCGGGCGACAGCCCACTAGTAAGATATAAATGTAATCGAAGAAAACACAAGATGAAAAAATAAATAAAAAAATATCGAGGTGGACTGGCAGATAAAATCGTACATCGATTATAGCTTCATTCAAACTTTGTGGTCTAAAAAATAAAAACAAGTCACAAAAGAAAAAAAAAACTTACAGCTACTTAAAAAAATAGAAAAATAAATAAATAAAAATACAACACTTTCCTTATTATAGGTTAAGGAAATTAAAAATTGATGAGTGTTTCAGAACCTTAATTTAAATAAATAAAAAATACTCTGTGTATGGGAGGTGTATGTGTGTATACCGTAATACACAGAGTATTACACGTAATACTCTGTGTATTACGGAAATAGCCCTATTTACAATGTAAAAAATAAAAATCTGAATAAATATACAATGATTAAAATAAAATAAACGTCAAAAGTAATATCACAAGTTATTAGTGGCCTTAATTATTGTACTAGCTGACAAGGCCCCATAGGCCGAAACACACTCTCCTGAGATAATATCTGAGGCTCAGATTTTTGTACAAGAATTTTTTTAAAGAGAAAAAATTGATTCTAAATTTTCCTAGTGTTTTCCTCAAAAGGAGATGTAAACCTAGAATCCAAAATGTACATACCTACATATAACTACTTTTAAAAAAATTACTAAAAGAAAAAAAAACATCGCGTGCTGGTAACAAATAATAATAAGGAAATCCTTTGCATACGAGTATGTCTTGCTTGAGGAAATTGAAGAAAATATCTACTGTAAATAAAAGAAGAAAAAAACAAAACTAAATTGCCAATTTTCCTGATTCCAATTTTGCAAGTTTTTACAACATTTAGTAAGCGCACGAATAGCTCAGTGGTTAAGCACTCGCTTGTCATGCGGAAGGTCTCGGGTTAGAAGCCCCGCGGCAACAAGGTTAGAGTTGTTTCTCAGGGATACCTTCCGGTGCGCTCGTGCTGACCCACGACACAACACAAACACAGCACAGCACAGCACAGCACAGCACAGCACAGCACAGCACAGCACAACACAACACAACACAACACAACACAACACAACACAACACAACACAACCACAACCACAAACACAATTCAAATCAACCCAACAGGACATAACAGACAACACAACACACAAGAATCGAATGGGTGAGTAGAAGAACCAGGAATGTCAAAAATCGACTTTTCAGGAAAGCAAAAATAAGATTTGTCTTATTTTTGCTTTCCTGATGCTAATGAGTATAATAAAATGCAATTTTACATTCCTTGTTATTCGACAAGATTCTCACAACTAGGTACTAATACCGCTAGCAAAAGTGGTCAGTGATTTTGTTACATTCCTTATTTTACATCAGATTTTTTTTCCGCTTCCCCCACTTTAAAATCGAAAAAAAATTATTCTTTTAAGGGGTATTTCTCCTTCATATTCACAGAGATGATAGAAAAGAGTACATTCTTTCTTATTCTACGAAGAAAAAAAAAAAAAAAATCGATTTTTGACATTCCTGGTTCTTCTACTCACCCATTCATCAACACTCAGTTAGCTTGGGTGGAGAAGTGGTTCAAGCGTTTGACTGGAAATCCAGCCAGCATTGGGATACATGAGTTCGAATACCACCCAATGCATGACTTTCTCCACATGTAATTGATAACTTGACCACATAAATCACATTACATTACAATGGTGTTTTGGCACCACCACCCGCGCGAAGAATGGGCGTCTCAGAGTTATCAGTGCACTGGTACTCAAGTGGTTAACGCGCTAATCTGGTAATCCAGGTAGTGTATCAGGGATCCATTGGTTCGAATCCCACCCAGTGCATAATTGTTCCCTCATTAATTTGAGTTTGTAACCACATAATAATAAGACTCTGAGGGTTAGGTGGTAGAAAATGCTTTGAGAATTAACCTCGCCTGGTGGTTACCTTCCACTAAAGAGTGTTATTATTATAATATTATCAGTCCTATTTGAGCAGTATAATAGTATAAATTAAAGTCTATTAATTACTATACGTGTAGGTGCTAATACTAACTACTAACCCAGTTTCTACCATGTGTACGAGGAAGACCTTGATCCATTTCTGATACAAGAGTTTGATAATAATTGCTGATGATTAATTCTTCTCAAGGAAATTCATGTGTAAATTTGTAAACTTCTTGAGTACCTACTTATTTATTAATTTATTTAGAAACTCTTTATTAGTAGAACATATATCGCCGCTAGAAAGTCAAAGAGGCGTAAGTGATTTTATCAAAGTTTTCAGGAGCGCACTTAAGCCTATGTGTTTGCTGCAATTTTTCCCGCAAATATCACATACGTCCAAACATAAAAAATCATTATCTTCACAAGGGTTTAGAAATCACATACGCCTGTTCGTGCTACCAAGAGTATCTTTCAAGAGCAATATGCCTGTGTGATAATATAGATTTTCGTTTTTTGTCACTTACGCCTGTTTGACTTTCTAGCGGCGATATAGGTGCAGACAAATGATAGTAAAAATTAAATATAAAATTGACAATATTAATAATATATACAAGAAAAAAAAAATATATATATATAAATATGTCCTAACTAAAGGGCGGGGTTATTGCCTATGGCAATCTCTTCCACCCAACCTACCTACTTCATCTACATGTGACGCTTCTGATTTGGGCACTCATGTCTTAAAAGGCGACAAAAGAATAATTCTTCGTCACCTTGGCCTAGGGGTAGGTAGCATCAGCTTACACTCCAGGTGACATGGGTTCGAATCTCGGCGGGGTCGAAATTTTTTCGGTTCTGTGTGCTTTGTATTTTTTAGTCAGCTCTGGGGTTCGAACTTAGAACATTCCGCATGACAAGCGAGTACCTTACCACTGAGCTAATCGTGCGCTTTTCCCGGTAACCTTATCGTGTGCTCAAATCATTACATTAACACACACGACAGAACCTTGCCTATGCATATCTTCAGTGACTCTGATTTCTATATAGACCAGGCACCTGTTTAGTTAAATTCCCATACACATAACTTTGCTAAATTGATGCAAAAAAATATTCTCATACACACGCATTTGCATACAGGGTGAGTTATTAAAAAAAAAAATAATTTAAAAAACAATGGCCATATATCTCGAAAACTACTCAACATAGAGAAAATCTACCCAAAAGTGATTATCATAGCTCCAAGGGGGAAATCTAAAAACGAAATTTTTTAAGGCGACCCCTTCAAGGTTATTTCTATGTCCGTAAATTTAAATGGTAACCCTATTTTTTGGATGTTTTTTAAACGAACCTTTGAAGGTTATTTCTATGACAGTAAATTTAAATGAAACCCTATTTTTTAAAGACAAAATAAACTTGTCAAATAAGTTGTATGGTTCCATTTAAAATTCCAAAAGTTTTGATTTTGAAATCACCTTACGATTCCCCCTTTGGAGCTATGAAAATCACCCTTGCACAGATTTTCTTTATCTACAGTGGTTTCCGAGATACTTGACCATGCCTTTCATAATGACTCACCCTGTATACATACATACTTAGATGCATGTGATATCGGATACCTCATACAAAAAAGATACCAAATGAAATAAGCATGTAAATTCAATGCATTATCTTATTAAATCTAATGATAAGGTCTTGATCAAGATTTCAAGTTCAAAGAGTGGGTGGTTATTTCCGGTCTTTTTTTGTGGTAATTCAATTTGAGACGGTACCAAAAAAATGTATACTTGGAGGTGTGTGTGATGGTTTATTTTTAACTTTTTTTCTGATATTTAAATGTTTATAATTATTACTTTGTTCATATTTTACTACCCATATTTTAAATTTTGAAAGATAATTTTCTAATTTTGAATTGTATTTTATTGTTCAACTTTTTTTATTTGTTACTCTTTCCGTAAATATAAGTGTCTGAGCACCATTACTTCATCCTATATTGAGTAGTCGACATTGATGGACAGTTTGTATACATAGAAGCAGTGACATAGCTAGACCTACATTTCGGGGGGGTTTGAGGGGATTTCGGGGTGTTTTGATTGGGGTTCAGAAATTTCGCCTAACGTATATTTTATCTTTGATGGGGTTTCATGGAAATTTCGGGGGGGGGGGGGGGGGGGGGGGGGCTAGGTTTTTGTCCCCAAACCCCCCCCCCCTGGCTACGCCACTGCATAGTAGTTACTAGATCTATAGTTTGTATACATAGAAATTACTAGATCTACAGTTTGTCTACATAGAAGTTACTAGATCTACAGTTTGTCTACATAGAAGTTACTAGATCTACAGTTGGTATACATAGAAGTTACTAGATCTACAGTTTGTCTACATAGAAGTTACTAGATCTACAGTTTGTATACATAGAAGTTACTAGATCTACAGTTGGTATACATAGAAGTTACTAGATCTATAGTTGGTTAGCCGACCTCCGTGGCTCAGTGGTTAAGAGCATTGGTTACTGACCCGGAGGT